>JAFLJL010005211.1:10197-47055 GCA_018398815.1 Conus ventricosus
CTTTAAACACATAAGTGCATTAACTGGAACCATTTACACTGTATTTCATCGTGGACGTGTTTAAAACACATCAGTGCATTAACTGGAACCATTTACACTGTATTTCATCATGGACATGTTTTAAACACATAAGTGCATTAACTGGAACCATTTACACTGTATTTCATCGTGGACGTGTTTAAAACACATCAGTGCATTAACTGGAACCATTTACACTGTATTTCATCATGGATATGTTTTAAACACATAAGAGCATTAACTGGAACCATTTACACTGTATTTCATCTTGGACGTGTCACACATAAGTGCATTAACTGGAACCATTTCCTTGCAGTGACTACCGTCAACGGCGGTTACAGTCTGGCCTTTGATTAATCAATTTTCAACGGAGTTACAGTTTGGCCTTTGATTAATCAATTTTCAAACGACACAAAAGTATAAGAGAAAACAAGATGGAACCAATACGTACAAAAATGACAATATATAGTGTACACCAGAGACGCCGCTTAACAACACTGCTTGTAGACTCTGTGTTGCCAAAGAGAAATCCGTCTGATGCAGTCAGCTGGAAGATAATTTACCTCAGCATGGTTTAGAACAGACTGTCAGAGCAAGTTCCTTGAACGAAGTCAACACTGGCTGTCGGTGAACAACAAACTGCATACATTCTGGCTTGAGATCCTTTCGGTGGTGGAAGCCTATGGCAGTAAATGACTGGATGTTTCAGAGTTGTTTGAGTGGTTGCATCCATTTCAACGACATTATTCATTAAAAACTGCAGATTTGAATTATCATTGGAGACATTATTCATTAAAAACTGCAGGTTTGAATTATCATTGGAGATGTGAGATACCTCCCTACTTTGACCTTTTGGTAAGAACTTGCTTAGAGATGAAAGCTATTAAGAAAGACATTTTGTGTCATAACTGTTTACACTGCTACTTTGACCTTTTGGTAAGAACTTGCTTAGAGATGAAAGCTATTAAGAAAGACATTTTGTGTCATAACTGTTTACACTGCTACTTTGACCTTTTGGTAAGAACTTGCTTAGAGATGAAAGCTATTAAGAAAGACATTTTGTGTCATAACTGTTTACATTGCTTATACTCACATTCATTTATTTTTCAAGGATTTCATTTTTGCAGAAAAATCAATTCGTGATCTCAACACGTTTAGCAATCTGTTTTCCTGAAGTCTTTGTTTCCGCTGAGAGACCAGATTCAGCAGGTACAAAATGGATTGAGGGCAGAAGTGAGTGGTGACAGGAAGACTACTAAGGTCCCATAGAGTTGATAACAGAAAGCAACACCACCTGCACACAGAATCGTTACCAGACCAAATAACACCCAGGAAATGGCGATCGTCACAGCCACGGTTCCCATCAGGTAGACTGAAGAATAAAGTGACCTGTTTGTTGGTTCTGAGGTAATTGTATGTTTTGGAATGTGTTTGTGGATGGCAGCTTGACAAGTTACGATTAGCAGACATAGAAAAGAATTCATTGCCACCACAACTGTGAACCATCTGAAGCCTTGGCTGGACGTGTCGCCTTGAAACAAAGCCAGACGACACAGACCAGACTGGCCAGAGAGACCCCAGTGGGACAGGCCCGGATTAAACGGTATTGAAGATAATAACAGGCCAGCGAACCACAGCACAACACACGTTAAAGCCGCTGAACGTTTACTGAATGACCACCCGTTGTATGGAAAGAAGAGTACAACTGTGTGATCCAAAGTAATGACCAAAGTAATAAACACTGACACCTTACATGACAGAAGAAACAACAGGCCATTCCACTTGCAAAGCACGCATGTAGTCCATGTTTCTTCAAAGTGAATTACTTTCCATAGTACATGTTGTTTGCTATCAAGACAATGACTGTCTGATACCCCATGCATATGTCAGCAACATTTAAATGGGTTCTTGTTATCAATAACTTGTTTTCGAGAATATCTTGGCCAATAAATGAAATCAACAAGCAAACTAAATTCCCTATAATTGCAGATGCACTAACAAACCAAGAAAACTACATGCAGCTGAGATGGTAGCAATGTCCCACAGGAAAGCAGTATGGCTTCAACTGTGATGCACGTTCTTTCTCTTGTCTTTAAAGGGAATAGGTGTTCACAACAAAGTCTATAATCTGAGGTAAAAATCATTTTTAAATGATGTAACTTTGAAAATAGATCACAGGGAAAGCTCTTGACTGACTGTCCTCTTAGATCTAGTCGAATCAGCTGAGGCATGGTTTTGAAGCCCTTGGTCACGGTGCCATCCAAAGCAGAGGACAGATTCAAATGTTTTAAACGGGGAAAGTAAACAGGTGCTCCACTGTTCAATTCGTTAAAAGGTAAGTGTGTTTTGGCCACATCCATCCGTTCCAGGGAGTACACAATACTTCTTTGTCGTACATTTGCAATCTTCTGTAACGGATTGTACGACAATAAAAGAGTTTTCAAATTTGGCACGCCCATCAGCACGGTGATGTCAAGCGTAGCCAGGTTGTTGTGAGTGAAGTCGACAGACTGCATGTGGATGTGCTGGAGGCCGGAAGTATTGCCCAAGGAACAGTTAGACAGGTTTAGATGGATCAAATAGATGTTGTTCGACAAGTCATCCATTGACATTCCGGAGCCTGAGCCATCCAAATAGCGAATCCCAGGAAAGAACCGAGCGGGGAAAGGCTGGTGACAGTGAAAGGAACGGCCGTGACACAGGCAGGCCGCAGGACATATCAGGTCACACAGCAGTTCATCGTCCTGACGTGGACACTGAGCCACACCGTCACAGAGATGATCAGGATGCACGCATGTGCCGGACTGTCGACACTGGTAACGATAAGGGCAGGACCTCTCACAGTTTTCTTCATCTTCTCCACGAACACAGTCTGAGAATCCATTGCATCGAGTGTAGACAGGGAGACAGTACAGCCACTCCGCTGTGCAGCTGTAGTGACTGTCAGGACAGGACTCCGGGGCTTCCATCCTGTATTGTCTAAAATATCCTGTCCCATCTAAAATGATGTACAGCTGCTGGCTTTTACTTTTGACTTCCACTTGAAAATAAATAACTTTTTCTGGACATTTCAGTTCATCAGAATCATCCATACAGTCAGAATGTTCGTTACATCGTTGGCTAGACGCTACACACTGAGAGTTAGCGCACACAAACCCGCTACAAGAAGGGTGTTCACAGAATGACTCATCGGTGCCATCTGGACAGTCCTGTCTAAAATCACAAACGAAAGAGTAGTGTGTAGTTGTGATCCCATCATCACATGTAAATGTGGCCAATGTTTCTGCAGTGATCATCCCGTGAGAACGAGTGGTTGAATTGAGCCCAAGCACTGCAAGCTGGACATACACTGGTTTTCCACAATCACTTTTGACTTCATAAAACAGAAATGTCTGCACGACATACTTATCTTGACACACAAACAAAACCTGTTTAGTACTTGTGTAAATGGACGCAGGAAAAGATAAGCTGGTCAAAGAAATTTGGAGAGGAATAATTCTGGGCGATTTCTGTTTAGTTTCACACAGTGCGGTATGAATAGTCACACTTTTGGTTTGACGATGGTAATCAATTCGCATAGGATTAAATTCCACAGTAAGATTTCTCCTTGAAGGATGGTACTGTTTTGATGAATTGAAATGATTCATTTCGTAAATGATCGTACCGTCAGACCATTTGCGAAACTTGCTGTATATGAAAGGTACATGATTCCAACCAGACGTATACCCACAAGTAAACTTGAGTTCTGTGTAGTGTTTGAAAAGATATAATGAATCCTTTTGTTCCCTCCTCGTTTTGATTGAAGCCAGTCTTCCACCATTCATACTGCACTCATATTCATGGAAAACAATGGGGGAAAACTCCATTCTGTGCAAACGGAAACATTTGTTGTGAGAGGCAACCAGACCCTGACAGCCAGGACTGCTGAAAGGACACTGGGCCCTTTCATCTCTGCCGTCCTCACATTCCCGCTTGAAGTTACAGTCCACGTGATCCTGGAATGTAGAATAGTGAGGCACAGAACAGTTCAACTCCTTTCCAGGCAGAAGACGAGGCTGGTGCGTTTCAGGAAGTGCAGAAACATAGAGCTTCAGCTGTACGTTATTCCAGTTGACAACAAGCTGAAGATGAAGATGGGATGTGGGAGGATTGTGACTGGTGTTAAATTGTCGTAACACACATGGTCCACACTTGGTCGAGATTCGTGTATTTTTCGGTATATCATCCTGAGATGCGATGCATATGATGGACAAGCGGTAGGAGAGAAGGACTGCAGAACACTGATCATGGTAATAAAGCCAGGCGGCCATGTCAGCTGTTCGTCAAAAACAGTACTGGAAGTCAGCTTTGGAACGACAACATTCCACGAACATTGTGATGTAGGTTTGGTCATGAAACTGACATGATGACGTTCATCTACCTCCATGTTGACATCAGGGTTATGGCTGTGCATGACATACACGTGGCTCTGGGCGGGCAGGAAGAAGATGTGTCGGGAAGTGTGGCAGCAACAGGACACGACAGTCGTTGAAGGAAACAGTGGCACAGGTGGCCCACTCAGGGTAAAATGAATCTGAGTTTCCCATTGGCGGCCATGACACCAATACGCCAGGCGTTGAAGATGAACGTAGATGTACATGTTCTGTGTGACCTTCACATGCATTTTACAGAATGTCGTGGAACTGCCGCACACACCGACCACCACTCCTGGTTGTGCGGGGAAGTTGGGCATCTGTCCTGTACAGTCTGTCACGTTGACCCTCCTCATTGTCCCTTCTGTGCTGTTCCGCTCCATGCCACGCTCTATACCTGGACATACTGCCCTTAGTCCGCTCATGCTGCTGATGGTGATGCTGCTGGCAGTCCTTGGTTCTGCAGTCAGATCAGTGCACTACAAATGACAGTCATGAATCGATGCAGTGTCCAGTTCTTAAGCTAACCATAGAAGATCCTGGGTACGCCAACAACACACAACAGTCTGCTAAACAATGCATCTGGTACGTAATACCAAATACTTAAATAAACTAAGCGTGCAAACCCGTTTAGAATATGCTATTAAATAAGGAAGTAAGTATGTATCAGAATAGGTGAGTAAATGCATCAGTGAGTGCACTTGTGCAAAGTATCCTGGGCAAGGAAGGTAACAGAGATGAAAGAGAGAAAGCAAGAAAGCGAATGAGGAGCGACTAAACAAGTAACAACGCCAGCTGACGAACCAAATTATACAAGTGTGCGTATGATGTAATCACCCACCCCCACACATACTCTCTGTCTCTCTGTCTCTATCTCTGTCTCTCTGTCTCTCTGTCTCTCTGTCTCTCTCTCTCTCTCTCTCTCTCTCTCTCTCTCTCTCTCTCTCTGTCTTTGAGCAGCACAAAGTGGGTTAAGGGAGGGCAAAGAAAGCCATAGTAATAGAGGAACTGACGAAGGAAGGGGGCGCAGGAGAATCTAGAAGGCAGTCCTGCACGGCCGACAGGGGCGGTAACTACGTGGAATGACGCACTGCACAAAAGTCTCTCTTGGAAGGACATCTGGCATATGGCATCTCTTAGAGTCAACTTCATCCCCAGATTTTCATGTGACCTGTGCTCGCATTCCACCCCAGTGAAATGGGGAAAGTGCAAGTCATTCCACCCCAGTGAAATGGGGAAAGTGCAAGTCATTCCACCCCAGCGAAATGGGGAAAGTGCAAGTCTCCACCCAGTGAAATGGGGAAAGTGCAAGTCATTCCACCCCAGTGAAATGGGGAAAGTGCAAGTCATTCCACCCCAGCGAAATGGGGAAAGTACAAGTCTCCACCCCAGTGAAATGGGGAAAGTGCAAGTCATTCCACCCCAGTGAAATGGGGAAAGTGCAAGTCTCCAACCCAGTGAAATGGGGAAAGTGCAATGACTTGCGTGTCCACTCTGTCACGACAAACAGTGCAACATGTCCTGTGACACAAAGCAGCGCTAACACAGGAAAGGTGTGACACAAAGCAGCGCTAACACAGGAAAGGTGTGACACAAAGCAGCGCTAACACAGGAAAGGTGTGACACAAAGCAGCGCTAACACAGGAAAGGTGTGAAACAAAGCAGCGCTAACACAGGAAAGATGTGACACAAAGCAGCGCTAACACAGGAAAGGTGCGGATGTCCTGTGACACAAAGCAGCGCTAACACAGGAAAGGTGCGGATGTCCTGTGACACAAAGCAGCGCTAACACAGGAAAGGTGCGGATGTCCTGTGACACAAAGCAGCGCTAACACAGGAAAGGTGCGGATGTCCTGTAACACAAAGCAGCGCTAACGCAGGAAAGGTGCGGATGGAGGCACAACCATATGCTGAAGGAGATCGCTGTAAGGTGACATGGAGGCACAACCCTGTGCTGAAGGAGATCGCTGTAAGGTGACATGGAGACACAATCATGTGCTGAAGGAGATCGCTGTAAGGTGACATGGAGGCAGAACCCTGTGCTGAAGGAGATCGCTCTCAGGTGACATGGAGGCACAACCCTGTGCTGAAGGAGATCGCTGTAAGGTGACATGGAGACACAACACTGTGCTGAAGGAGATCGCTGTAAGGGGACATGGAGTCACAACCCTGTGCTGAAGGAGATCGCTGTAAGGTGACATGGAGTCACAACACTGTGCTGAAGGAGATCGCTGTAAGGGGACATGGAGTCACAACCCTGTGCTGAAGGAGATCGCTGTAAGGTGACATGGAGTCACAACCCTGTGCTGAAGGAGATCGCTGTAAGGGGACATGGAGTCACAATCATGTGCTGAAGGAGATCGCTGTAAGGTGACATGGAGTCACAATCATGTGCTGAAGGAGATCGCTGTAAGGTGACATGGGGTCACAACCCTGTGCTGAAGGAGATCGCTGTAAGGTGACATGGAGTCACAATCATGTGCTGAAGGAGATCGCTGTAAGGTGACATGGAGACACAATCATGTGCTGAAGGAGATCGCTGTAAGGTGACATGGAGTCACAACCCTGTGCTGAAGGAGATCGCTGTAAGATGACATGGGGGCACAACCCTGTGCTGAAGGAGATCGCCCTGTGCTGAAGGAGATCGCTCTTGCGGTTGGCAAATGTGTTTTTAAGTCTGTGAGGACTTGGTCAATTTCTGAAATTGAAACAAATACATGTGGTTGTGTCAAACTATAGCAGAAAGTTTCTGATGAGAACAATGTCAACGTTTAGCTCTTGTTTGCAAGGAGGAAGTGCTCGCTGTTTGTCTGACTGGCTGAGAGTCAGTGTTGCTTGGATGTGAGTCTGACAGCCAGTCTAGGATGTGAGTCTGACAGCCAGTCTAGGATGTGTCTGACAGCCAGTCTAGCCAGCAGCTGGTGGGAATCGGACCTCCAGGCCAAACTCCTCGCCATGAAATAGGGAGCAAGGGGACTTTTAGGCCCTCTGTCATCAAACTCCTCGCCATGAAATAGGGAGCAAGGGGACTTTTAGGCCCTCTGTCATCTAACTCCTCGCCATGAAATAGGGAGCAAGGGGACCTTTAGGCCCTCTGTCATCAGAAAGATATCTGGGAGTCATGACCTGGATAAGGCCTGGCCCTTACAGAGTGTAAGGAGTTTAGGGCCGAAACATTTATCTGAGGGAGGTTGGAGGGGGGAGGGGGGGCGAAGGGGAGGGGATCTTCTTCTCTGAAGATCTTTTGACTGTCACGCTCTTCGTGGAGCTTCTAGCTTCATTTTCTTGTGTCGTCGTATGCAGGTTATTGTCGTCTTGTGCTGACGTCATAGATGGTACAGTGACGTCACTTTTCTAGCCCTACAAACGTCATGGTGACGGCATCAGACATGGTGTGAGCGGCTTCCAGCGCTGCTGTCGTTTGGTGAACCTCCAGACATGCTGACATTGCTTACCATGGACACCAGCCCTGATTTCCCCTGTGATAGACCGCGTGTGACCGACTGACTGTTTTCCTTTTCTCCTGTCATGCCTTGTCATTTTCAAAATCCATACATTGCCTGAACGTGTTTGTTTTCCCTTTCGTCCTTTCATGCCTTGCCAATTTCAAAATCCATACGGTCACTGAATGTGCTTTGAGATGCATCCTACTCACACCACCCTGCATACTTGTACCGCATTGTACACACATTGGCTTCTCCTTGTATTGTCATTATTTGACGTGTTAAGCTCACTTACCTGCTTATGTTTCTTTGCGTTCATGAGCATATTGTGCTGCAATCGCTTCCCTTGATTGGTATTGGCTGCTTTGTTGAGCTGTTGATGTTTTCTACAGATATTGTTTCTGTGTGTTTAAAAACGCGCTTTCTTAATCCATCTCCTATTACTCTCTCCTTTGTAACCTTGCCTTCCCAACATTTAATTTGTCCGAGACTCAGGGTCGGGCACTTCAATATTTACATTCATTTCTAAGGCCCACAAAGTGTCCTTACTTTTGAAACTGTCACTCCGTCCATTACAAGTATTTGGCGTTATGTGAACAAAGATAGACCCTTACATACTATCTCAGACTGTTCTCTGAACCGGAAAACCCTGCGTATGACTGCGTTTTAACCTTCAGTTTCAAAATAAAATCGAAAACAATCCTAACTGTGTTCTTCCGTTTGGACTTCGCATGCAACATCATGCGCAAAATGTAGGTCTTAATCTAGTTGTGTCTGACTTCTCCAAGTTTCCATATAAGCCTCCATAGTCCTTTTTCACACCAGAAATCCGCTTTGATCTTGCTGCTTTTCGAAAGAATCCACCAGTTCTCTGGCACGCAAGGCATTGTTTGCCGATCTCTGTACAAAATTCCCATCCTTTCAGAAAATATTTACTGATGGTTCCAAGTCTGAAGATGGAGTGGCCTGTGCAGCCTATTGCCCTGGTGCTCCTTCTCAAATATTGTTAGAACATATTCCATCAGATGCTTCTGTTTACTCTGCTGAACTTACAGCCCTGGTTCTAACACTGAAGATAATCTCTCAATCCACAAACGAGGACTTTCTGATTTTGTCTGATTCGCTGTCAGCTTTGGAGGTGATAGCTGGGCGTAACCTCCATTATCCCGAACTTCTACAGTTTTTGAACTTTTGAACATGTTGAAAGCGGAAGGTCACAACATTGTTCTGGCTTGGGTTCCCGGTCATTTTGGCAACGGAGGGAATGAAATCGCTGATCGTTTGGCCTAGAATGCCACAACAGGGAAACTGTCTAACACCTATTCCCTACACAGATCTAAGAAATTAATGATTATGTCAGAGACCTCTGGCAGGTGGAATGGAATACACAGACGGACAACAAACTCTTTCAGATCCGCCCAAACCTAAAAGAGTTCCTCTTATCTACCTCAGGTGGTCGCAAAGAAAAAAAAACCGGTTTTATGCCGGCTGCAGACCGGCCATTCGTATTTTACTCATTTGTACCTTTTAAAGAGTGAAGGAGCTCCGTGATGCTTTCCATGTCATGCGCCACTCACAATGAAACATTCTTTTAGAGTGTTGGGACATGCATGGTATGAGACACAAATATTTTACAGCAGTTTCCATAAAAGACCTTGTTCAGAGATGTTCCACCTGATGCGATCTTTGAATTCTTGAAAGAGATCAACATTTTTCATCGGATCTGAGATTTTATGGGGAAAGATTTTTAACAAAATTTTAACAAAATTTTTAACAAAATTTTAGAAGATATATTTTAAAGAGTTGTGTGAATGAATGACTTGTGAGTTGACTTGAACGCGGTGACGGTCCTGATATGGCCCTTGGCAGTCGGCTGGGCTATAAGCAACATTACCTTACTGTTGTGTCGTAACAACATGAGACAAACAAATTAATGACAGACAATACCACAGCTTGTCTGCTTCCGGCCATCTCGTCTATTCTAGCGCCCCCAAATCATTCACATGATAGTCAAGGTGATCTCCCTTGGGATCACTACATAACACTCCTTTACCCTTAAGATGGAAAACATATTATGATTCTATTTGAACAATTAAAAAATATATCATAACAGACAATTTGACATTTAGTTAGAACCAATCCTTAATTGCAAACAATCAACTAAAACATGGAAACTGCAGTCCCATGTTGTCTAGACACGAATGAGAAAAAAGCAAACAAATTCATGTATGTGCTGTTGAATGTACTGTTGATCAAGGGCCAAGCTCAGCTCATAATCTCTAAGATATGCAGGGAGATGTTTTTCTCTCCCAGACCGTCTAGACTCTGGAGTCCGAGTCACTGATGGGCCAACAGGTGACACAGGAATTGGGTCAGTGTCTTCACAGGACCTGAAACCACCGGAATAAGACAGGTATCAGTGTCTTCACAGGACCTGGCACCACCAGAATAAGACAGGTATCAGTGTCTTCACAGGACCTGGCACCACCGGAATAAGACAGGTATCAGTGTCTTCACAGGACCTGGCATCACCGGAATAAGACAGGTATCAGTGTCTTCACAGGACCTGGCATCACCGGAATAAGACAGGTATCAGTGTCTTCACAGGACCTGGCATCACCGGAATAAGACAGGTATCGGTGTCTTCACAGGACCTGGCACCACCGGAATAAGACAGGTATCAGTGTCTTCACAGGACCTGGCATCACCGGAATAAGACAGGTATCAGTGTCTTCACAGGACCTGGCATCACCGGAATAAGACAGGTATCGGTGTCTTCTCAGGACCTGGCACCACCGGAATAAGACAGTATCGGTGTCTTCACAGGACCTGGCATCACCGGAATAAGACAGGTACCAGTGTCTTCACAGGACCTGGCACCACCGGAATAAGACAGGTATCAGTGTCTTCACAGGACCTGGCACCACCGGAATAAGACAGGTATCAGTGTCTTCACAGGACCTGGCACCACGAATAAGACAGGTATCAGTGTCGGATATCCCTTCAGATTCAACAGCTGCCTGCTGGCTTCCAAACTCAGGTCTTTGAGTACTTTGAAAGTCTCCAACTCCTCTTGTTTTCCAAACTCAGGTCTTTGAGTACTTTGAAAGTCTCCAACTCCCTCTTGTTTTCCGAACTCAGGTCTTTGAGTACTTTGAAAGTCTCCAACGCCCTCTTGTTTTCCGAACTCAGGTCTTTGAGTACTTTGAAAGTCTCCAACTCCCTCTTGTTTCCAAACTCAGGTCTTTGAGTACTTTGAAAGTCTCCAACTCCCTCTTGTTTTCCAAACTCAGGTCTTTGAGTACTTTGAAAGTCTCCAACTCCCTCTTGTTTTCCAAACTCAGGTCTTTGAGTACTTTGAAAGTCTCCAACTCCCTCTTGTTTTCTAAACTCAGGTCTTTGAGTACTTTGAAAGTCTCCAACTCCCTCTTGTTTTCCAAACTCAGGCCTTTGAGTACTTTGAAAGTCTCCAACTCCCTCTTGTTTTCCAAACTCTGGCACTTGCGTTTCTTGCTTGCGCTCAGATTCTGGAACCAACTGTGCACTCTGACGTCTCAGAACATGATCCACATGACGTCTAACTACACGTCCATCTGCTAATGCCACCTCAATGCCAACAGCTCCTGTCGTGTTGATAACAGTGTCTGGAAGCCACTTTGGACCACTTCCAATATTCTTCACACTGACAGGATCACCCATGCTGACTGATCGCTCTTTTGCTCCGTCATCATGACGAGCTTTCATCTGAGACTGCTTCTTTTGAACCTTGCCTTGCAAGTTTGGGTGCATCAAATCCAAAGGGTTTTCAACCTTCGATTGTTCAAAAGCTCTGAAGGACACAATCCGTGGTTGTTTGAGGTGTGATCCTGTATATCAACAGGTACTTTTGGAGTTTGGTATTCAGTCACCAGAGAATTTGGCAATGCCTTCTTTACAGACTGGACTGTCCGTTCAGCAAGACCATTGCTGGACGGGTGGTAAGGAGAAGTCCTCACATGCACAATGCCATTACTCTGGAGAAAACCCTCAAACTATCTGGAAGTGAAGTTTGTGCCATTATATGATACCAGCACATCTGGTAGCCCCTGGCGACAAAATATTTCCCTCAACTTCTGAAGGGTTGCCACGAGGTTGTTTTCTTCATCAAAGCTACCTCCACCCACTTGGAATGGGCGTCAGCAACGACCAAAAGCATCTGACCCTGCACTGGTCCTGCGAAATCAACATGAACCCGTTTCCACGGTCCATCTGGGAAACTCCCAAGGATGGAGTGGTGCCGGAGCAGGAGAGTACTGGTGCTCTTGGCACACGGAACATCTTCGTCCATTTCCTCTAACTCGGAATCCATCACTGGCCACCATACATAGCTACGTGCTAGACCTTTCATCTTGTTAAAGCCTGGATGAGCCTCGTGCAGCTCTTGCATGGCTTTGCTGCGCCCCTTTGGAGGAACAATGACACGGCACCTCAAAGGACACAGCCATCCTGAACACTCAACTCTGCCTTTTGACACCTACATGGAGCCAACTCCTTGCTGGAGTCATCATTGGGCCAACCTCTCAGGAGGTACTGATGAACTCGTGACAGAACGGGTCACGCCAAGTCCATTCTGCAATTTGTCTGGCAGACAAAAACGAGCAATCTTCAAGCTCTTCAATCATGAGAACTCTGTCCTAAGGCTCCAATTCTTCAGTCTCTGGCAAGGCTAGCCTAGAAAAACAATCAGCATTCATGTGGTCCTTGTCTGGTCGTTACACCATCGTGTACTCATATGCTCTGAGAATCTGTTTTTTCTCGCCAAACAAGAGAACAGAGGTTTGTGATCGGTCACGATGCTAAACTTCTTCCATACAGAAACGTGTGGAACTTCTTCAGACCAACACCACAGCAGCACCTCCTTGTCTAGCTGAGAATAATTCCTTTCTGCTGCATTTAACGTCGGGAGACAAATTCCAACTGAATGCTCTGTTCCCTCCTCCATGATGTGTGAAATCACTGCCCCCAACCGTATTGAGACGCATCCACAGATGTGTGTGAATCACTGCCCCAACCGTATTGAGGACGCATCCACATGGTGTGTGAAATCACTGCCCCAACCCGTATTGAGACGCATCCACATGATGTGTGAAATCACTGCCCCCAACCCGTATTGAGACGCATCCACATGATGTGTGAAATCACTGCCCCCAACCCGTATTGAGACGCATCCACATGATGTGTGAAATCACTGCCCCCAACCCGTATTGAGACGCATCCACATGATGTGTGAAATCACTGCCCCCAACCCGTATTGAGACGCATCCACATGATGTGTGAAATCACTGCCCCCAACCTGTATTGAGACGCATCCACATGATGTGTGAAATCACTGCCCCCAACCCGTATTGAGACGCATCCACATGATGTGTGAAATTACTGCCCCCAACCCGTATTGAGACGCATCCACATGATGTGTGAAATCACTGCCCCCAACCCGTATTGAGACGCATCCACATGCAATACAGTCTTGCGATTGGGATCATAATGCACAAGAACCCTGGCTGAAAGTATCATCTTTTTTTTCTTCTCAAAACGTGCCAGTTGCTCCTGACCCCAACTCCACTTCATATCTTTCTTTAAAAGCTTGTGAAGAGGTTGCAGCTCTCCTGATAGATTCGTCAGAAACCTGCCATAGTAATTCAGCAAACCCAAGTACGCCTTCAGCTGTTGCGCGTTTTCGGGTGGTTTTGCCTGAACCAACGCCTGAACTTTATCATCCAACGGCTTGATCCCCTGCTTGCTAATTTTATTACCAAGAAGACCACTTCTTCAGCACCAAAAACAAGGTTCTCCTTCTTCAACCGTGCGCCTGCCCTATCCAATCTGTCAAGCACCTCCTCAAGATGCTGGTATGACTCGACCTCCGAATCCCCAGTCACACTATTTCATCAAAGTACACAGCTGTGCATGGCACACCCTGACTCTCCGTGACTCTCTGACACTGTGCTGGTGCTGACGAGATACCAAATGGAAGCCTAGTATATGTCAACAACCCTTGTGTGTATTGATTGTAACATATTTTCTGCTGTCGTTTTCCAGCTCAACTTGTGAATAAGCTTGTGACAAATCCAGCTTATGGAACACTAAGCCCTTTCCCAGTTTTACCCGGAGTTCATCCAAGGTGGGAATTGGATATTGCTCTAACTTCGACACCTTGTTGACTGTAACCTTATAATCCCACATATTCGTACTTCCCCATTTGGTTTCAAAACAGGAACAATGGGCGCTGCCCAGTCTGAAAATTCTACAGGCTCATAATGCCTTGGTCCTCGTGCTTTTCAAACTCAACCTCAACCTTGCCCCTCATAGCAAAAGGCAGCGACCTTGGCTTACAAAAAATTGGCGCTGCTTCGCTACTGACATGAACCTTCGCTTGATGCCCAACAAGCTTTCCCACACCCTCTTTGAACAAACTCGTATGCCGTTCAAGACTCCTTCCCAACTGGACTGAACTCACTTCACTCACCAGATTGACTGTTAACAAACCAAACTGTTCAATCAAAGCACTTCCAAGCAGGTTGTGTGTGTGTTCTGTGACAAGTATGCTTGCTAGAAATGTGTTTGTGTGTCACACATGCATTCAACACTCCAGGCACACGCACTGCATGCACTGTGAATGACTTAATTGCTATATTGAATTTGTCCAGTTTCTGTGATCGGTCAAACACTTGTCTCAGATTTTATCTAATATGATTGTATATGGTGACCCTGTGTCAATCTCAAAGCTCACAATTCGACCATTCACATCCAGTTCATACCAGAAAGGGGCAACCTTTTCTTTCGTCCCCTTCTCCACAGCACACAAAACAGTACTTACACCACCACACTCATCATCCATATCAAAACTATCATTCGCTTCACGTTCAATGTTTTTCACATCTTTGTTTTTGTGGCAACAAGCTTTGACATGTCCTGATTTTCCACAACCATAACACTTCTGATCTTTAAGTCTACACTGTCTAGCATCATGCTTTCCACCACACCGGAAGCATTCACTTTTTCTTTCTTCGCGATTTGGCAGGTTCTTAGGCTTCGCCGGTCCAATCTTCTGTTCACTCTTCATTGTCATCACACTAGGTTCATCACATTTGGGACTGTGCATTTCATGCACATTCCTCACCGCAGCCTCGTGGGATTGAGCAATCTTAGATACCTCATCAAGAGCAGTCTGTCGTCTGGCACTGCAAGAATTTTCTCTTGGATGTTTTTATATTTATTCCAATGATAAACTTGTCCCGAAGTGCTCTATTTAGAAATTGTCCGACGTTGCATGGTATAGCAAGAGCACGCAGCTGCGCAAGATACATTTGCACTGTTTCACCCTCTGACAGATACATTTGCACTGTTCCACCCTCCTGACAGATACATTTGCACTGTTTCACCTCCTGACAGATACATTTGAACTGTTTCACCCTCCTGACAGATACATTTGCACTGTTTCACCCTCCTGACAGATACATTTGCACTGTTTCACCCTCCCGACAGATACACTTGCACTGTTTCACCCTCCTGACAGATACATTTGCACTGTTTCACCCTCCTGACAGATACATTTGCACTGTTTCACCCTCCTGACAGATACATTTGCACTGTTTCACCCTCCTGACAGATACATTTGCACTGTTTCACCCTCCCGACAGATACACTTGCACTGTTTCACCCTCCTGACAGATACACTTGCACTGTTTCACCTTCCTGACAGATACATTTGCACTGTTTCACACCTGACGGTCCGAAAATGTTGCTCTACTAGATCACACATTTCTTTTAAAGTCTTTTCTTCAGGTGTCTGTGGCAAACACAGACTGTTGATGATATGTACGTAGAAGGTCCTACCAAAGAACACAAAACACATCTTTTCTTTTTGTCATTTGTGATGTCGTTGGCTATGAAAAAATGTTCGAACACTTCTACATATTCTTGCCAGTTGGCACCTTCAACATACGGTTCTATGTGGCCAAGAATGGCAGCCATCGTCACAGTAGAATTAGAAGCACTCCTACACGACGTAGTTAACAAGCGTCATTCATGACGTTTACCCTGGTGATAACGTTCCACAGTCTTGTTCTAAAACGTCATGTTCTGAACACTGGTCGCCACACGCCGACGTTCTTCTTTGCACTTCCACGCAATTTTACTGAACAGGGCTCACAAACGATCCTCTTCTCGGCTTTCTGTGTGACGTTATACCCTCAGGCACAGGTTTTATCCTCGCTGCCAATTTGTTGTGTCGTAACAATATGAGACAAACAAATTAATGACAGACAATACCACAGCTTGTCTGCTTCCGGCCATCTCGTCTACTCTAGCGCCCCCAAATCATTCACATGATAATCAAGGTGATCTCCCTTGGGATCACTACATAACACTTGCCTTACCTTTCACAGATAATGTCATTAGCATTCCTGACTATACCTGCAAAGACAGGACAATGGTCAGCTCTGAGGACCTGGCTTGACCACAGTCAATCCACTGTTAACAGTATCCACCGCAAAACACACCTGAATGTAAGTGGATTGAAGTGTTTTAAATTGAAATTACGACGGTTTTTAGTAGGAAATCTATGATGAAATCCATTCACAAACAAATAGTATGACCACATCTGTCACAAATTTCAAACACTATGTAACTGGGAGATTTAACAGTTATATGTTAAAACAGCAATCACATGGACAAGTACACTGATATGTTAAAACAGCAATCACATGGACAAGTACACTGATATGTTAAAACAGCAATCACGTTGTCACGGACAGCCTCCTCCCTTCCCCCTTAGTGGTTTAACCAGGGCGGAGGTGAAGTGAGCTGTCCGTGCCATCCTTACCTTCCCCTTCCATCCCCCAACCTCTCCTCAGTGTGCCGTGTCGCTCGTCACAGCACGAGCTACTCATGATACATGTATTTCCCATCCTTTATAACAGTGTTTGCGACAACTGTTCACTGTTCTAGTGCTAGCAGAGGGTGTGTGTTGCCGATTTGCCTTTCACTCTGGAGTCATTCATTGAGCTGAGAGCACAGTCTCTGCCATTGGAAACCGTTAACGAGCATTTCTGCTCTTACGCCACTTCATTGGGGTCTAGTCTACAGAAGTCCGGACAGAGAACTAATAAATGTCTGTTCTGGCTCCCCCGGTCTCAACCAGTTTCGACCGGGCGACTCCAGAACAGACATTTATTAGTTCTCTAACTAGTAAACCCTACAAACATGCATACTGTGTAGGATTTCAATACTAATTTACTAAACTTTTCAGAGAGTAACGTAGGGGAAAGCAGCAGTGGCTGAACACACCCCATAGAGTAGCGTAGGGGAAAAGCAGCAGCTGTTGAACACACCCCATACACAAACGGTGGAGCAGGTAAGCCTTTAATTGCTAATTGTCGACCTAATGACGGTCTCTGCAGTATTCGGATAGTGCGGGGTCCATAGGCAGGCCGACACCTGATTACTTACCACGTGACCAGACATGACGATTTTGAACCAACGCCAGTCTTATCAAATCAAGCGCTGAGCTTAAATCACGTGACGCTTTGTGTTGTGGCAACTAGACACAGGTGCCACCATTCTACATTTGACAGCCGTGCTGTGCGGTCGTATGCTGTGTGGCTAGCATTAGAACTTGTTTTGGTTAAAAACATGGCGAGTCAGGGAAGTGATGTTTCAATGCCTTCTGCCAGTGCTGGAAGTGACGCTACTATTCTGAAGAAATGTCTGAAGAACAGTTGTTATTTTCGCAAGAAGAGAACAGCATTTTACCAATCCTGGCTCACTTCGTCCTCAACCAGTTTCGGACGAAGTGACCCAGGATTGGTAAAATGCTGTTCTCTGACAAGTAAGACTTCAATAACCAAAAAAATAACGATTATCTACAAACAAACTGTGTAGGATTGTTTGTTTTCAATACCGACAGACAGACAGACAGACGTGAGGCGGCGATGGGGCGGCGAGGGCGAAAGAGACCCGCCATTAAGCCAACATCCGATCACTTAATTTATGCTCTTCTAGGCTAGGGTCTTACAACTTGATACAGAACACGGCACACAGTCAATTAGTTGTCAACGCCAACGCCCAAACAATGCCACATACCTTCTTCGCCTCCAGTCGAGCAGGGTTATTCACTTCCAAGTCGGCTTCAAGGCAGGATTCTCTCGAAGTGCAGATTTTATTTTGGTGGTTATAGAGATGGTTTCTGAAACTGTTATTGCTAGTTTGAAAGTTGCTTGTACTTTCCAAACAGGCGTGTAGTTCTCCTCAGTTTATTTATCCACCCGAGAGAATGCTGCAAGTGGGATTCTACAAAGTTACAAAAATTTCTTCTGTTCAATTCACACAGCCTTTCTAACCACTTGCCATATGCTAGATAGCTTCTTAGATTTTGATTTTCCTTCAATTCAAGGATTGTTTGACTTGTGGTGATGATTGTTTCTACTTCTTCAACAGTTTTGCTTTCATCATACTCTGGAATTGCATTCAGTGTGTTTTCAACTAACAGCCTGTCTTCAACCTTCGAAAATCTTAGTTTTTCTAACAGATTTTTTCCTGATAAGTGTATAGCTTTTCACGTTTTCTTTTCCTTCTTGTCTGAAAGACAGCAGCAGGTTGCTTTGGTAACTGATTTTTATGTTCTTTGTTGTAACGTTCCGCCTCTTTAATTCCTCTTCGCTTCAAAACAGATTGCACTTCTTTCCAATGTTGTTGAATAGCAGCATAATAGTCAAGGTGCTGTTGAATTCTATTGTTGTATTCGTCTATAGGTTCACCAGTGGCTTCATCTTCCCAATCAATAGTTAAGTCTTCTTCATTATCACTGATCACAATTGTTTCTATTTCTTGGCTAAGTCCTGTTGATTGCTCTGATTTTATTTCTCTAAGTAAGTCAGACTCCTGGGAACTCTTGGATTCACTCATCTTTTGTTTCCATCTAATTGTACACTTTCTATAACAATTTGTAGACACAAAAACTTAACCGCCTTCTCCCCACTCGATCAGAGAACACACTGTGCTGTCAAAACTCAGTTGGCCGCAACCCAAACCGCTCTTTAAGGAGCAACTTTGGCATTAAGCCAAGCGCCTTAACCGCCTTCTCCCCACTCGATTAGAGAACACACTGTGCTGTCAACGTTCATTGGCAGCGCCCCAAAACCGCTCTTCAAGGAGCAACTTTGGCATTAAGCCAAGCGCCCCTTTTGTGTGTGTGTCTGTGTGTGTGCGTGCGTGTGTGCGTGCGATCGTGCTTGTATATATGCTGTTATTGTTATTGTTGTTGTTTTGCTGTTTTACTGATAATAAATATATTATATTCTGAACATCCGTTTCTTATAAATAATCAAAGGCGCGCGCACACCCCCCTGCCCCACCTCCCACCCCGCGCATGCACACACTCAAGTCACTTCTAAGTTCTTAACTCAAGTCACCCCAAGTCACTTCTAAGTTCTTACTCAAGTTGTTCTCAAGTCATCCTCAAGTCATCCTCAAGTCATCCACAAGTTCTTACTCAAGTCATCCTCAAGTCACTTCTAAGTTCTTACTCAAGTCATCCTCAAGTCATCCTCAAGTCATCCTCAAGTCATCCTCAAGTCACTTCTAAGTTCTTACTCAAGTCGTCCTCAAGTCATCCTCAAGTTCTTACTCAAGTCACCCTAAGATTGTAATTAAGTCATCCTCTAAGTACAATCAAGTTCTTATTTAAGTTATCTTATAACTATCAAAAAAAACAATGCAATCTATGTTTTTATCTTAAATAGTAGATGTCTAATATAGTACACACACGCCTCAAAAAACGCGTCATCGTCGAGGATGTCTTGCTCAGCGTCCTTGGCGCGAGAATGGTTAGCATAGATCTTAATGAAGTTCTTACATCGTAAGCAACCGCATTGATTACAATTCTGGTCTATGGAAATGTCTTTTATAGACTCCATGTCTTTATTTATTGACTCCATCATTTAAACAAATAATAATCCGCCATGGTCTATTTTTATCAAAAAAACAAAAAATTTTAAAATTAAGTTCTTAAAATATTATTGCATCTGAAATGGATCAAAATGATCTTTTGTTGTTGGCAGTTCTGGCATGCTGTTGTGTTCATCTTCTATATTTAGTGGTTGAGATTGTTTGGACTGCTTTGGGTTTTGTTGTTTTTGTTTATATATTTTATAACCCTAATAACCGCCCCCAACAGCAGCAAGGGCGCTAAAAATGGCAACAGTTTTAAGTTCAATATTCCATGAAAGCTTGGGGCTGTAGGCCTTGAATCAACTTGTTCCTGTTCTGGTGTTTTTATAGCTGGCATTGAAACAACTGTTGGCGTTGGCGGCGTTATGTTTTCATTATGAGCTATATTCTGTGATTGTAACTGTAATTATTTTTGTTTGTTCCACTCAGCTAATTTTTTTCCTGCTGCAATGCGTCCAGGATGAGGGGGCTTTTTACTGGTTATATTCTCCACCTGATTCAATGTTTTCTGATTCAATGTTTCCTGATTCAATGTTTTCTGATTCAGCGTTTCCTGATTCTGCTGTTTTTCTGGCTCGGTCATTTTTAAGGGAAATAAAATCTATATGATTAAAAGTTATTAATCCCATGATCAACGCGATAACAATGTTCCAAATCTGTAATATAGATCGCAGCTTAGAGACTCTAATGACTTTGTTAAAACTGGATCCTGCGTTAAATCATACATAAAATCTTGTTCAGATCAATGGGAGCAAATCTACTGACTAGTTTAGTGTACAAACTAAGAAACGTTTGCCCGACACTTTTTACCATTCTTGATCCTAGTTGCGCTTCATACCTTTTATGAAAATTTAAAATGTCTTGCGGCGACATCTTTTCAATCTGTTCTATGCTAAATTCTTTTTTCCGAGGAACTGTTTTTTTTTTTCCCAAAAAAACATGCTCCCAAAAGAATAAAAACCCCTTTTCCTTTTTTTGGGCAAAAAATAGCTGGGTCATCAACCGGGTCATTTGAAATCATAAGTTCAAAAGGGTTTTTAATAGATCATGGGGTTTTTCCTGTTTTTATTAATTATAATTATTTTGTTTTTAAAAATGAGCGCAAAAAAAACTGTTGCCAACCTTGTATACCTTCTGCTGTTATTGGGGGCCTAATTTATGGGAAATAAAAACAATGTTTGGAAAAAGCTTTTTAAAAAATTAAAAAACCAACCGGGTCTTGGCAAACTAGACTTTGAGGATTAAACAAAATTTGATTGCTGTTATTACAGTTTCTTTTTGCTACGAAAGATTTTCTAGTTTTAAACAAAAAAAAATTCCCGACAGAAAAAATATAAAAATTTAAAAAAAAACAATTTTTAAAAAATGGCTTCACTCGTAATGATGATAGGGGGCCTGTGGTGAATGGGGGCTTCTTTTGCGGGAAATAATTACCAATTTTGTAAAAATACGGGGACGGCGAGAGGAAAAAACATAACAAACTGTGGAGCAACAGCTGCAGCACCAAAATCGCTATGAAAAGCAAGAATTGAAAAGTTTAGATTTCATTAACGGGTCCCCCGAAAAAACAGGGGCATGGGACTTACACATTTAAAGATGTTGAATTTAACAAAAAAAAGAATATTAACTTGTAACAGGGAAAAAAAAACGAGACATTGCCCCCCACCAAAATTCAGTGACCCCTTTAAACAAAAATCAGAAAAAAAAAAGAAAGCAAGAAAAACGCGTTTATTGTCTTTTTTTATACTGTTTTGTATTTTGGGGTTTCGGGATAATTTGGCTTAAAAAAAAAAAGGAAAAAAATCTATTATTCGCCCAAAGGGTATTGGGGAAAGGGGAAACAACAGCAATTAAAAAGCAAGCCAAGCAGCGGGAGTCAGCGAACAAACAGCAAAAGAATTTTTTAACTTTAAAAAAGCGATTTGGCCCAAAATTTTTTTACCTCACCCAGGCGAAAAACAGAGACCCCCACTTTGTGAATACAAATCCCAAAAGACACCCATCAAAGGAACTTTCCCCTATTTTACCCCATATACATTAGACGAAAAAGATTTAAGTACGCACTCACAGTCATTGACATAGCTTCAAATACAAAGATGCGGAACCATTAACACAAAAGAGTGCTTCTTGCTGTTGCTGTCGCTATACAACTGATATACTAAACGAGGCCCGCTAACTTACCCTCGCATGATTCAAGTCGATGATGGAAAAGAATTTAAAGGCCAAGTGAATCAATTATTGTTTTAAAAAATAGAGTTACCCATTAAAAGAGGCATTCCAGGAGTTCACAGATCACAGGCTTTAGTTGAAAACTTTAACAAACAGTTAGCTGAAAGACTTTTTTCCTACCAGTATCACAGAGAGCTTATTGACAATTCCGCAACACAGAAAGGGTTAGAAGACTGCCCTCAGTTTTTGCGCGCAATGAATAATGAAGAATTTAAAGGGCTAAAACCAGTACAAGCAATCAAAAGAAAAACAATAAATGTTGCTAAAGACTCCAGTTCATCCAGCAAACTATTACCGTTTTGGTTTAAAAGTAAGGTACCTTTATTTACCGGGGGAAGCAGAAGGGGACACTCGCTATCAGGGCAACAGATCCAGTTTTGGGGTGTTGATCCATATGAAATAAAAAGAATTGTAAAAATGAATCCGCCCGTGTATTATTTACGAGAAACTGACACAACAAAACAGCCAGCTCCTCAAAGATCTTTTGTGAAGGAAGAACTGCAGATAATCCACCAGACACAGTTCCGCTTAATTAATTTACGTAAATATATTTGAGTTTAAAATGGAAGCTCAGAAGGAAGCGCAGAATGAAACAAGAATGATAAATAAAAAGACCTTAGAATTGATACGAGAAACATATGATACGAATTGTGCTATTAAAGCAATACTTGTGAGGGTTCAGCAACACATGCTAAACCACCCAGATCACCTACAGCCCAAAATCCCAAATTTTGACTATCAAATATGGAATAAAGAATATCTTGAAATAATAAAAAAAATTCGAGCGCATCAAGCAAAATGAGAAAAAATTTGTCTGAATTGGAGGATGATATGATTGATTTTATAGATAAAGTTGATGAAAAATATGGCCTGAATATATACCCGAAGAAGATATATAATTACGCTGTTCTCCAATGTCCGATTGCATATGAAAACTCTGGATTAACAAACAAACGTTTTGTGTTTGTTCTATCTAATGACTTCTTTGTTACAACTGTTGTGTTGATCTCATGTAGATTAGATCGCAGTTTTTCGTTGTCATGATGAAAAGTCTTATTGTCAAACAATGCTTCTTTGTAGTTGTTATGCAATATGTTTGACTGCACAACACTGCGAGATATTCCTTTTGCTTTCTTAATGGTTTTCTCCTGGCTCGAAATACTGTACATTTTCGACCTTAAACCAATAAACTCCTTAATCACCCCTCCAGAAATTCATCCTTCATCTTTCCTAAAACCTTCTTATTAGTAATTGAAGCAAAGGCGAATCTTTAGGGTAATCGGACGTGTCATACCATCCTGCATGCCCTTTCGCTACTTCTATTTCCATGTCTTTATAGATGTCTTCAGTAGGGATATCTATAACAAAACTATCTGTATCTGTGTAAAGTACTCTGGACTCTGGATACAAGGGTTTAAAGTAGTCTAAAGAAAAATCTAACATTAAAAGCTTGATAATTCTAAAACGGTAACCCAATAAATACAGGTTTGTCCAATTTGACTTTTTTTTTTCATTATTATGCCAAAAAGCTGATCATGAAATCTTCTGAAGTCCTGATAATTAGGTTTTGAAGTCAGCTTAATTGCTTCGTCTCTTTGGTGACTAATCTGACATCTTTGCGCTTGTGCGGATTCTCCATAAGTCTTTCCAAAACAGCTGTTGTTCATCAACTTGAAAAGTCTTTTTCTGAAGCATCTGTGGATTTGGTTCTGAGATCAGTGTTCTTCATGATGTATGGTTTCATGAACTGTTCTTGATCAAAAAGCAATTACACGATGAACTGCTGTCAACTTCAAACCATGTCTTAAATAAAATTGTAGAAGTCTGTAATGACAGACATAATTTTTTTGCCTCGAAGATTAGGCACAAGTTTAGGCGGCTCTGTTTTTGCCATCTTTAGGCTTTCTGCAGCTAATGGATAGTCATTATGCAGGTCATGGAGTTCATGAGGATATTCTAAATCAACTTCTAGAATGAAACCACGCTGTTGATCTGGCGTCAGACTGCTCAACCACTTTAATGCCTTTTGAATATTTTTCGGATTGTCTTCTGTGTGCATTTTTAAAGTTGCGTAATGGAAGTGATTGCGCCATAGCCCATCCATACAGATTGTTTGCATCTAAATACATGAGATAGTTAGACCTTTTACTTGGATCATAGTCGTCTAAGTATTTGTTGTTTGCTTTACAGTAATGAATGCGACGCCATACTAATTCTCCCACGCAATCCGTTTTCAATCATCTGAATCATTGGTAAATCAGACAATAAATCAATCTGTACTTCAGTAAACTTTAAGAAAGCATCCCAACTCATCCCGGGCGCAGAAATGTAATGCGCAGGATCCAGGCTATAATGTTTCATGCAGGTCTTTCTATAATTTTCAAAAATATCCGCCAACATAACATGTATCAGCCATCAAGTATGAATCATGATAGTCTCCCATTGTTTTACACTCTAACTTCTGCCACGCATCTTGAGCATGCTGGTAATCAGAATCACTAATGTCCTTTCCTCTAAGACTAGAAAGAACGCACCCTTAGGCGGAAGTGTATCTTCATCAAACCTTTCCCAACTGTTCATGTACTCATAAGGGTAAACGCCCTTTCTAACAAGAGTTGGGTCAAAATATTCTTCTGTTATTGGGCAAGACTTTAAGGACATAGCCAGCGCCTCTAATGATCCCATCAGGTGTTGCATAGAGTCATAAAAAGACATGTTATTTAAAGTGAAACACATGTACTTTTCTGATGACTGTGCAATGCATGACACCCTGAAGGCGTTGGTTACTGCTTGCATTATAAGATGAGAGTCGTAACCCCGCAAGTTATGAAAGAAGATGGGCAGCTTCCATGTCTTTGGGTCAACCTTTAGTTGAAGATTGCATTTACTGTGCGCCGCTCCTCTGAACTTTCCGCTAATGTGATCATGGTCTCTTACTGTCGGATTCTCATGCGTCTGATGAGAGGCCTAAACCGCAAATCCAACAACGTGTGGCTGAGTCATACTGTTGTTGATCTTCAGGAGTCATAATAATGCCTGAGAGATCAGTTTATTAGACAGTCATTCGCACTTTCTGCATGCGTTCTAAGAAGTATTCTGCAGCATTAGGCCTCATATATATTCTGGCGTTGAATGAGCGCCATCCGACCTGACAATAACGAAGGCAAATGAACAAATCTGGTGATTACTCTTTTTGTCTGTTTTTGGAAGTTTCTGTGGGTTGGTCCCTCATAAGGAACAATAAGCGACTCGAAGTCTGCGTAAACTACGTATGGAGAATTTTGCAGCCGTTTCAGTTCTTAAACTAACTTTAGATCCCGGCGGGGGGCGTAATTAGTTCTGTATTACAGTCAACTCGGGCCGCTACAATGTTTCTTATGTTCGCTCGCTGCTTTCCGGATGGAATTCTTGTTAACATTTTCTACAGAATTCTTGTTTGTTAGTGTTTTTTGCAGCATGCGCTAATAATCTACTCATTGTGCGTATCAATGTGTAAAGTGGTAGCCCCGCTGGTGAAAACATCAGTAGTAAGTGAACATGACTTTTGTCTGGTTCGCCAATCGTTGGACTGTTCTTGGACACTTTAATCGGCACCAAATTTGTTTCCTCATCCCATGTGTAGATATTAACAGTTATTGGTTTATTTTGTTCTTCAAACTGATCAATGGAATCCACGCTAACAGGAAAGGAATATTCCATTGAAGTTAAGATCTTTGACGTAAGGCTCATAGTTAGATACTCTCTCAGCGTTTTTGCGGACGTAATGCAGCCTTGCAAGAACACACCACATAAAACATTTATTGTCTGAATTCTTTATGTTTAAAACTGCTCTTTTTGCAACTAATGCGGGGCAGCGGAATGTAAGACTTGCCTACAATTGGCTCATACTTAGCCTGTTTTAATCTGATCTCTAAGACTTCGGCCTCTGACCAACCAGAGCCTCTCATTTTGGCTTCTTCAGCGGCCACATCAAACTGTGTAAGCGTTGGTCTGCCCAACCAGGCGTTTAAGTCATTATGAGAAAGAATAACCTGTTGTTTAGTTGAGACCCAGACTTTAGATTTTCTTCATTTATTGTTATATAGTCGATTAAAACAGCTAACTGTACTTTAACTGGCGGGTCTATTGTTAGTTTACCTGGAACTTGAGAAATAGCATGAACAACACTTGCCTGTACGTTTGTTGGATCAACAACTTCTAGATCAATATCGTTTAAAAGCTTTGACAAACGCTCTCCCTCGAGCATTCCTTCAAACAATTCGTCTTGTCCTTCATATATCTTATCCATGTTGAGCTTTCTTTTCTAACATCAAAATATTTATTTAAATTAAAAAAAAATACTTAATCAGAATCAATATCAACGGTCTTTTTGTGCTTGGACTCATAAACTAAAGTATAAACACCTTTTGGTGTTGTTAATGTGAGCTGTTTAGAACAGAGTTTAATGTTTCGTTTACTTTTTTTAAGCATTCCTTTTTTTATCTGCTCGGGGTCTGGCTGTTGAGAAAAACTTGTCCTCGCCTTTCTTTGAAGATCAAACTTTTGTCTTTTGTAGTCATCAAAATCAGCCTGTAAACGGCATAAATTCTTCATCCGTGATGTTTGAGTCAGCTAGCGCTTTATTTATTGTCAGCTTAAAGGAACTAAGTTTAGCTGTTATTAGTTGAACTATAGCTGTGTGCTTTTGGAGTTTAGTTTTTATTTTTTGCTGGCAGCACCTACAGCTAATGAACATAGGCCAAGAGCTAAAGACAAACTGCCTAGAGGTAAAGCTGCCGGTGTGCCTATGCCCGATGCTAAGAGGCCTACACTTGTTCCTGCCGATACAGCACTAATAGTCGATGTTCCAGTATTAACATAGGTAACAGCATTAAAGGCAGCAGAATACCTTCGTTTGGTTTTGCTGTATTTTGAAAGGTCTTGCTCTAGTTTTTGTTGCATTTGTGTAATGTTAGTTAATCTGAAGGTTTTTACTTCAGGGGTTTCTACTATCCCTTCTTTTGGTGGCTCTTGCGCTGTAGGTACTTTTGGATAATGATCAACAGGCATGCTTTTTTAAAAATGAAAAATAATTTAGTAATGTATATCTTTTAAATCTGTTATCTTGAATATTCAGCTGCGCATCATATATTAAAAACAAATGTACATTAACTGGTTTATCGCCATCTTTTTTCTTTATCAATTTGAATGTTTATTCCGTCTATAACTTTTCTCCCACTTCCATGCAACTGATTATCCTCTGTCGATCTTAGGTCAATCCATAAACCGTATTTTGTTGTTAAATAATCATCAAGTCTAACATTGTGAAGGTGTAGATCTTAGACGCAAGGATCTACCGTTGGATTTCTACCCTCCCACCCCCAAACAATTTTCTTATTTCATCAAATGCTGATAAGGTTTAAGCCCGCTAGCGTAGATTTGGTAGGGCTACCCTCAATCGAACATTGTACTTTCGTTATTTTAGGATTAATAAACTTTTCACTTCCTCTTTTGAATGGTTCTTCATCTTCACACAGCAATAAAATACCTTTAAGCGATCTTGCTGCGGCACTAAAACTAAAATTCCATATAGTGTCTGCCCTGCTTCTGGGATATGTTGTATGATGAATCACTCTTTCGTAATATATTGCTAATTTTGACTGATATTGTTGTTCAATCAGCCTTGCTAAATTAGGGTTGCTAACAACGTCAAACTCTACGCGATGTCAGAAATGCTGTACTTTGCTTTGGTGTCTGATGATCTGATAACACGTTTGTATTCATTAAAAGTTAGTTCATATGACAATCTGTCTTTTAATGCACCTTGAAAGTATGGCGCATGCGCTTTTAACAACTCAAAATCTAAGGGAATGGAAAAGCGATTTCCATACGCAAAATTTACGACAACATACTTTTTGCCGTCTTTAACATCTGCGGCGGCCTATTCTATGTTTTTCGTGCTTCTTCATTTTCGATTCCTTGAAACGCAAGATCAGCCCTTTCATTTCCGTTAGCCATAGATCAGAATAGGTTAAAAATATGTCTGCATTGTGTAAAGAAAATATTTCTTGCCCCTCAAGTTTTATAGAAATTTTCTTAACGATTGCCCGCCCCAGATTCTGGACAACTGTCCTGTTGGGGTCTGTTGTTGCTTCGAGTTCTATTTTGAAAGTAAGACGCGCAGAGCCTGGCACAATCACTTCATCTGCTCCTAAGTCTGGAAATTTGACAGTAAGAATTTGATCTGCATCAATAGTAGATGGATTATTTGGAAATAATATTCCGCTTATTTCCCTTCACGCCAAAGGGCTCTTTCAGTCTTCTATGCGGGTCAAGAATTGAGCCATATGCTCGTGCCATTTTTTTATAAAACAAAATAAAAAGTTAATTATTTAAAAATATGGCAGGCATAGAGGTGAAGAAGATTATGATTTTGAACCTGTAGACGACATGAGTGAAATGACTCCTTCGGTACAACATCGCTCAAACGGCCTCAATGTGGCATGAATTAACACAACCTAAGGTCATATCATTTTATAGAAGTTTAGGTATAGAACCACCCGGATTTAAGCCCCTGATGATTTTGAACTAAAAGGCGGCCATTTGTATGTGAAAAACGCAAAGGAGAACGTGTTCCGCTTACGTTTAAACGAGACCCATCAAGGTTTGTAGGCATGAATACAATAAGACAAAGGCTCAGTGCAAGCGAGCGAAATCGCCTTGACATTGTTAAACCAAAATTAGATAAGGAAGCAGTTGCTTCCTTTCAAAACATACAACAAGAACTCCCAACAGATAACCAAATGCAAAACACGGAACTTCAAGATTTAAGTCAACAGCAGACAGAATAATAAATACAATAGAAGCAGAAACCAGTTTTTCAGAAGAAACAGTACCAAAAACAATACACGAGCACGGATATCTGAGAGAGAATTATTAGCCCTTGATCGTGCTTTAAGAGCCATCCGGGGGAATTATTAAAACAATTTAGCAAAACTGACTGAACTAGAGGAGCGTATAAAAAAAGAAAAGAAAAACTCGCTGAGGCTGACGACGCCAACTTAGGGAGTGATGTTAAAGAAAGAATAGAACAAAGACTACATGAACTTAAAGAAGAAAGATCAGCAAGACTAAAAGTGTTGTCTACTAACCGAGAAGAATTACGAACTCAAGTGAGCAGAATAAGAGAAACTATCCAAAGAATTTTATATGAAGACACGACGCTAGCAGAACGAATAAGAACACTGTTTAGAGGCAAGGCATCACTTAGCAAGTGTTATAACTGCTTAGGATTTGCAATAAGTACATTGGTGATGGCTTATTACAGGCGGCGGTGGTCAAAGTCCAGTGCCCCCCACCGCCATCGCCCCCATCGCCGCCTGATAAATCATGGGTAAAAAACAGCTTGATCATCTTGCGAGTTTATTAAAAAAAATTAGCTGGTAAAGCTATAGACTTTTTACCTGGTATATTAGGAAGTATCGTTAGCTGGCTTTTGTCTACTGCAAGCAAAGTAGTTGGCTTTATGGCTGAGCACTTATGGGCATTAGTTCTCTTAATAGTTGGGTTATATTTAGTAAGATAAGAAGGAGTAATCCTAGGCCAGTTAACCCAAAACACTAGCGCTGTCTTTTCATATTCATGGTCATTATTTTTTTTGACTTCTTCAGCGGCCTTTGGGCTTTGGACCTCGGGGATTGGATGACTTAATCTTGGGGGGTCATCGTGTTTTTTTTATTGTTTGTATATTATGGCCCAGAATTTATGTCGTTTTTTCCGACCTTCTGTAATTGCCTGCCACAAGGATTTCATTATTGTAGTTTATTATTGTACCAAATCTGGAGTCTGAGGTCAGAAGGCAGCATGTATAAACCAGCGCCAACAGCAAAGTCTACTTTTGATCTTGCGCATTTTTAAAACATTTTGGTACCTTTTTTACTTGAAGGTAAATCAACTGTAGAATAATAGCGCCCTCTAAATTTGCTAAGTATTGTTTTGTGCATCAAAACCAGTAGAAGGATCAGTTATGCTCGACCTTGTCTGTGCTTGCGAACCTAGCAAACACAAACGTAAGTACGAATAGAGTCGTTTATTCGTTCTATTCCGCTCTAGTTAGGCCCTTAGAAGTGTCTAAGATAAATGTTTGGCCCATGCTGTTTTATGCTCTTGCTTTTATGGCCCCGAGGTGAACACCTGTGCCTGAAGAGAAAGATGAGTAAGGGAGGATGCCAGTCATAGTTATACTTTCTGTGCGCGCCCCAAAAATAAGGGGTGCCTAAGCCATGATTAAGGTCCAACTTTTGTCTAAAGTCTGTCTTAACATCAATATTGAATTCGTTACAGATCCTTTCAAAAGCCTTTTGTTATTCTGTTGCTGAATGGATTTAAAAGGTTTGTCATTTGGTAATGGTGCTTGCAATTCAGTCAAATACGCCTGAAGGTGTAATTAAAAATGAAATCTGTACACTGACCCCACAAAGGATCAGGATGATTTAGATGATCAGCATACGACACTCCGCACCCAGTTGATGCCCCAAAACACAGCAAAGTTTAACTGGTTCTGATAAAACTGCATCGGATGGGCTAAACCAAAAAATTTTTGGGGTGTAGTCTTTTTTAATAGGGGGGTTAAGATATCTGTTCAATGGATTACTAACCTTTACTTGAAAGGCGTCAGACTGAGTCAAAAGAAAAGTCAAGGTATCAGTTGTTATGTTTTTAAGTTGTAGTGCGGCCAAACAGAATATTTTGCATCAGTATATTTAAATGCGCTCATTTTTATTTCGTTTAAAAAAGGTTTGTAACAATAACAATCAAGCCGTCCTTCGTTTTAGAACATGCTATTGATAACAATTGCGGAACCAGAACGGTCGCGCTCCATGAATATTTTACAAAGTCGTATGGTTTAATATAACTGAATCCAGGAAAAAATAATAAGGTTCTAAAGTTGACCAAATCAGGGGCCAAGTTAGCAGTTTTTAAAAATACCTGATGGTTATTACGGGTTTTGCTCACTAAAGAAGCCAATGAGTATCTTCAAAAATTACTCTCAAACTTAACAATGCAAATCTGAAAAACAATGTTAACATTCAAACCTGAAAAAGAAGAAGTAGGTTACTATTTTGATAGGAGCTAGCAAAATTTTTAGGCTTTACAACTGACAAACGACCCACTCTTTGTTTTAGAGTTGCGCAGACAAAACTAATTATGAGGGGGAAAGTCCGCTCGATCTTGCATTACATTCATTATCTATGTTTATTTGGATGAGCTGAGCATGATGAAAACTTATATGATGGAAGGCCCTCAACTGTTTTAAGGCTCTTCCGTCAGGGAAAGCTGCATATTGCGATTATGAAATTATACAATTCCCTAATTTACAGTTTTTAAAAGATTAGTTTTTGGGGGGTTGGATCATTTAATATAAAAATCAAAGACAAAGCAGGAAAAGTTGTGAAATGTGATAACCTACACATTGTTTTAGAAATAAAATAATACGTTACTAAAAAATAATGTCGGTGGGCCAGAAGAATCAGGAGTTACATTAGCGCCCGTGAGGTGTATAATTTAGAATTAAAAGACCTTGCAGACGTTGCGGACTTTGAACAAAATGGTGAGATAGGCGCTTTGTATGGTTTTGAGTACACTAAAGATGGTGATTTATAAACGCAAAGAGGTTGGCGACAGCAAAAAGTTTCCTAAACTAGAACAACTGCGCAATCTAGAGGCAAATAATGTTGGCCAGTATGAATATAAAATAGTTCGAAAACCTGACCTCAAATGGCACTTGGAACCATATTTAGAATGGGACATAAAATTTGAATTCATAAGCCATTTACATTTTTTAGCCGTCAAAAAAGTTTCAGAAAAGCATTCAACTCTGGCCCTTTACATGTAAGTCTTATGCCAGAGGACAATAGTCGGAAAGAAATTGAAATAACGCCGTATGGGAATAAACAGTACATCCTCCACAGAAAAGAAACAGTTTTAAAGGACGCTTCTACAAAATTATAGTTCTTTCCACAAATGAAATTAGGAGACACGTTCACAATGATATTTGAAATTTCTGTCTTAAAAGATGTGAAGAGGGATGGGGCTGTGGGCGTCAGTGACGTCCTTTTAAAAGGAATTCTAATTAGCTGGCAAAACTTAGACGTTGAAAAACTTAAAGTTACCATCGTCGTTCTTCACAATGGCGAGGATATTAAGGTCATAACAACAAGCAACAAAATCAATATTAGTCTAAATAGAAACAATCTTACAGAACTAAATTGGATTAATCTTACACATTTAGGCCTTATTGGGTTTTATTATACTGAACAAGTTTTGACAGAGAGTATGATAAACATAATAACTGGATTAGATTAAATTCTGTTATAAAACTATGGAGCAGTAAACTTTATGACAAAAACCCCTCATTGTTCATTGATTTGTGGACAAACTGGTTGTGGAAAAACAATATTTGTCCTAGACCTATTACAAACAGTTTATCGCTATAATTTTGATCATATTGTGATTTTCTGTCCAACACTTAAATGGAACAAAGCATATCATGATAGAAGGTTTATATGGACAGATGATGACATATTTTTAGTTGATCTAGCAATAAACTGAGTGAGTGTCTAGAACACTTTAATAAATTGTTTGAAGGAACGCAGACACTATTTATTATAGATGACTGTTCAGCAGAAAGAGACATAGTTAAAAAAGAAAAACTTTGTCAAAACTAGCTTTCAGTGGAAGACATGCTGGGATAAGTGTGTGGATTTTATGTCAAAAATATAACTCGGTTTTAAAAGACTTTAGAGAACAGTTAAAGACTGTAGTTCTATTTCACATGAAAGACAGAGACGCATTTGATGAATGTATGCGTGAAAATGATGTTATTGAAGACGATCAAGAAAAACGCAGGATTAAGCAAAAACTGAAATCTGAAAAGTTTAGTAAATTAGTATTGAAAACAGATAATCCTACACAGTATGTTTGTTTGTAGGGTTTACTTGTCAGAGAACTAATAAATGTCTGTTCTGGAGTCGCCGGTCGAAACTGGTTGAGACCGGGGGAGCCAGAACAGACATTTATTAGTTCTCTCGGACTGTCCCGTCTTTGCTGATATGGGTTGACGGTCCTGTCTTTATTATCTTCAGTAGTTCCAGTCTACGGTGGTCCGGGTTGTCCCGTCTTCGCCAGCGTGGAGCAACGGTCTTACCTTTATTCTTCTCCTTGGGTTCCAGTCTGCAGAGGTCTGGGTTGTCCCCGTCTTCACCGACGTGGGGCGACGTTCCTACGTTCTTTTTCTTCTTCTTTTTTCCTCCCCGTCCACCATCCAGTTGGTAAGCACTAGAAGAGCTTATATTTATATGTAGATGGGGAAGGCCAGTACGAGTCGGAATTCCTGTTCATTTTTTCATGGTCGCATCTCAGAGGTCTTGTTTTCTTTATGTTTCGAACTAGTTGTTACTCGGACATTTATCTCTGAGAAGTTTTTTTTTTCTAACCTGTGCAAAGGTGCTAATAAAGTAGGTTGAAAAGGTGCCGTTTTTCCTCACAGAAGATAGGTGGAGGTCGTTTCGGAAATCTTTTCTTTATTCCCTGTAGTCCCACTAAAGGAAGTGTTCATGTTGAAGAGGACAAGCTGTACTATATTGGTTTAATAACCATGTAAATAGGTAGTAGGCATCCTCCAGTCTCGGAAGACTATGGAGTTGCACTCTAGGTGTCTGTTCTGGTACAGTGACGGGTGTGGCTGGCCAGTCCGATGCGGGGAATGACAGTCCCTGTGGCAGAGGGCACAGATGAAGTCTGACGCTGGTTTGTCTGCCAGGGCTGCAGCCTTTCTTCTCATTCTCTTTTCCCCGTGCTGCTGAGCGAGTGTCTCTTCGAACTTGGAGAGACCTTTCTGCACAGTCTGTCTCCAGGCTGACCGTACAAGGGCTGTTGCTTCCCAGTGTTCTGGTCGATGTTCAAGGCCTTTAGGTCCCTCTTGCACACATCTTTGAATCGCAGCTGTGGTCTGCCTGTGGGACGTTTTCCCTGCACAAGTTCTCCATAGAGGAAGTCTTTAGGGATCCGTCCGTCATCCATGCGCACGACATGGCCAAGCCAGCGCATACGTCTCTGTTTCAGCAGCGTGTACATGCTGGTGCATCCGGCTCTTTCCAGGACAGTGTTGTTTGGGACCTTGTCCTTCCAGGTGATGTTCAAAATGCGCCGTAGGTTACGCATATGAAAAGCATTGAGCTTTCGCTCTTGTCAGGCACGCAAAGTCCAAGACTCGCTGCCATACAGGAGGGTGCTCACAACGCAGGCTCTGTTGATCTGGATTTTTGTGTGTTCGGTCAGCTTGCTGTTGTTTCATGCTCTCTTTGTCAGTCTGGTCATGGTGGTGGCTGCCTTGCCGATGCACCTGTTGAGCTCTGTGTCAGTGAAAGGGTGTCTGAGATAGTTGAGCCCAGATAAACAAAGTCATGGATGACTTCCAGTTCATGGTCATTGATGCTGATGATAGGGAAGAGTTAACATCCTGCCCCATGACCTGTGTTTTCTTCAAGCTAACGGCAAGCCCGAAGTCTTGGCAGGCATTGCTGAAGCGAATCATGAGCTGCTGTAGGTCCTCGGCTGAGTGGGTGGTTACTGCTGTGTCGTCTGCAAAGAGGAAGTCACGCAGGCACCTCAGCCTGACTTTAGTCTTGGCTCTTAGTCTGGAGAGGTTGAAAAGCTTCCGTTTGTCCTGGTTTGGAGGTAGATACCTTCAGCTGCGGACCAAATGCATGTTTCAGCATCACAGCAAAGAAGATTCCAAACAGGGTGGGAGCCAGGATGGAACCCTGTTTCACTCCGCTCCATATGTTGAAGGCAGCTGATGTTGAACTGTCAAAGACGATGGGTGCCTTTCATGTCTTCATGGAAGGATCTGATGATGCTGAGAAGTTTGGGTGGCCATCAATCTTTGGGAGGATCTTGAAGAGGCCATCCCTGCTGAACAGATCGAAAGCCTTTGTGAGATCTATAAAGGCAATGAATGACGAGTGGCTGCCTTTGCTCCCTACATTTCTCCTGAAGTTGTTTAAGGGAGAAGATCATATCTATAGTGGATCTGTTGGCACGGAAACCGCACTGTGATTCAGGATAAACTTGCTCTGCAAGTGCTTGGAGCCTCTTCAGTGCTACTCGTGCAAAGACTTTCTCAACGATACTAAGGAGGATATGCCGCGATAATTGTTGCAATCGCTTCTGTCACCTTTGTTTTTGTACAGTGTGACGACGTTAGCATCCTCATGTCTTGCGGTACTTCACCTTCACTCCAACAGAGGCGCTAGGCAGAGGATTTCATGCAACTCAGTGATGAGTGTCTCTTTACAACGCTTCAGTTACTTCGGCGGGAATACCGTCTTTTCCTGGTGCCTTGCCTGAGGCAAGAGAGTCCAGGGCTTCGTTGAGTTCGTCTATGGATGGTTCTCTGTCAAGCTCTTCCAGCTCTGGTAGGCGCTCTATGGCATTCAGGGCATCTTCTGTGACTACATTTTCTCTTGCATATAGGTCAGTGTAGTGTTCTACCCAGCGCTACATCTGTTGTTTTCTGTGCTGAATCACCTCCTCTGTAGCTGATTTCAAAGGGGCAGTTTTCTTTTGCGTTGGGCCCAATGCCTGCTTGATGCCATCATACATCGCCTTAATATTGTCTGTGTCAGCTGTGATCTGAATCTGGGTGCAGAGCTGAAGCCAATAATCATTAGCACAATGCCTGGCACACTGCTGGACTTTGCTGCGAGCAGCACGGAGAGCCTGGAGGTTCTGCTCACTGGGATTGGTTTTGTATGCTGTGAGGGGCGTTTCTCACTGGGCAGCTACCGCCCGCCTTAAGCTGGGCAGTCCCTAGCCAGTAAGGTGCTGCCCCGCCACGGTCCGTTAGCCTCACTGGGTGCGTGGGGTTTAGGGTGAAAACCGATAAGCGGATCGATAACTGTGCACCAGGCAACAGAAAAATGAAAACTTCCGCCCTGAAATTGGGTACGTGGAACGTAAGGACAATGACTCCAGGCTTTTCTGACGACCTGCAGGAAGTAAACTATGTTCGCAAACAGCCGTCATCGACAGAAACTGAGCAGACTGCAGATGGACATTGTCCCCCTTCAAGAAACCAGGCTCCCAGAAACTGGATCTGTGAGGGAGAGAGACTTCACCCTGTTCTGGCAGGGCAAACCATCAGATGAGGTCAAAGAACATGGCGTGGGATTCACAGTTAGAAACAGATTATTGGAGTCCATAACCCCACCAGCAGAAGGAACAGAAAGAATCCTGTCTCTCTGACTCCAAACATCGTCGGGACCAGTCAGTCTAATTGGTGCCTACGCACCAACTTTGGCATCCACAGCAGAAGCAAAAGACAAGTTTTATGACGACCTCAGTGCTGCCATAAGGAGAATCCCCGACAGAGAATTACTGTTCATCGCAGGCGATTTCAACGCCAGAGTAGGTGTCGATCACAACTCCTGGCCCACCTGCTTGGGTCAGTTCGGCACTGGGAAAATGAACGAGAATGGCCAACGCCTGCTGGAGCTCTGCTGTCATCATGGGTTGTGCGTCAGTAACACCGTCTTCAACATGAAGCTTCGGCATCGAGTCTCCTAGAGACACCCTCGATCCAAACACTGGCATCAGCTCGATCTGACCCTCACCAGACGTGTCAACCTTTCCAGCATCAAGATCACTCGCAGCTACCAGAGCGCAGATTGTGACACTGACCACTCTTTGGTGTGCAGCAAAGTAAAGCTCCGCGTGAAGACACTGCA
>JAFLJL010005212.1:0-15173 GCA_018398815.1 Conus ventricosus
TGGCCCCCATTGATGAAACATTGGTTTTCGCCACTCTTCAAACCGAAAAAATGGCGTCAGGAAAAAAATTCGCAAACAGTTTGCCGCGTTCTCAAACATCAACTTCCGCTTTGTGGTTTGGGTTTTAACCGCAGAATGAAACAAAGACAGCAGTCTCGACCGGCCCAAGCAGAAGCCGGAAACTCCATTTGCGAACGGATCATGAAACACAATATCGATCGACCCCCTCGCCGTACATTAGCTTCATCACAAAACTACCTCTACCCCCCTCTCCCCCCCCACCCCCCCCCCCCCCCCCCAATTTTCTCAACGGATTTACACTGATCTCAAAAACGACCCCTGGGGCCATCAAAAAGACGGAAATCCGCCAATCGGCGGAAAAATCCCATCTCTGCTAATTTCATCCTCTTTTTGAGGTGTCTACAGTCTTAAAAAACTGTGTGATGCTGGAAGAATTTGGCGCGTTAGAGGAATCGATGTGCTTGCGTGACTCAAGGTGACGCTTCACATCCACCATCCCGCCATGGGAAATTGTGAAGTCCAACTCGCAAGTGGTACACCGTGCACAATTTACACCTATAGCCGAAGGTCGTATGCAGGGGAACTTTTCCGAGTATTCTTTTCGGAACTTTTGACCAAGTTTTTTTCTTTATCGCATCTTCTCCAAAACTTTCTACTCCACGTTTCGACATTTTCGTAGCTAAAACTTCGAAAGGACGCCAACTTCGCTGAATGGTAAAGATGGTGAAACGAACTGCGCATGACCGGAAACGCTTCTTGAAGATTACTGGTCATACGCACGGCGCCGTGCTGTCTGTACATAAGCCGATTTTTCATCCGTTTTTTTTTTTTTTTGGATAACTTTCAATGCGTAATTTTTTGGCTAAATGCGTAAGGGCGTAAGAATTATCACTTGGGCGTAATAAATTACGCGAAATGCGTAATGGTTGGCAGGTCTGCGTTCCCACCCTGCCACTCCTTTCCATAGGTACAAATGATCTCATCACTACCTGTTCTATATGCCTGGATGCTTGGATACATACTCACAAAATTACTGTTAAAACAAATGACACGCTCAACCAAACCCCTCTCACACTGACTGTGTTCACTCCTGATCAACGCCACACCTGTCTTTGTTGCTGAAGCTGCTGTTCCTGCTGCTGGGCACGCTCCGATTCAAAGATGACAGGTAGGATCAAGAGGGTTGCCGAGCTGGCCGCTATCCACAGCGCACTTCGACCCAGGGTGAACCCTGCCACCAGGGCGGAGAAAGACAACTGCATGCGCTCCCCACAAACCTCTGCACTGGCTCTGGAAACATCTCGGTCAGTCCCCATAATCGTTCAGCCAGAGTTTCATCCAAGTCCTATGACACAAAGTTCACTGACTAAGTCAAAAAACCCATTGAGGGTGATGGGGGAAGGAGGGGGAGGAGGGGATGAAAGGGAGGGAGTAGGGAGTTGGATGCCATTGTCACACATTCTTCCAAACAGCAAAACTATCCACAGTGTTGATCTGTTCAACAACCACTGATCATCATGAATAAAGGCCGCTTCAACTCTAACAGGTTTTTGAAATTTTAAGTACAATCAGGATAACTGGACTACCTGGAGAACACACATTTAAATCCTAGTCTTTGATCTGAAACAGCTTAACAACAATCTCTAAATGTAGGCAGTGTGACATATGAATCATCAGCTTAACAACATTCTCTAAATGTAGGCAGTGTGACATATGAATCATCAGCTTAACAACATTCTCTAAATGTAGGCAGTGTGACATATGAATCATCAGCTTAACAACAACCTCTAAATGTAGCAGTGTGACATATGAATCATCAGCTTAACAACATTCTCTAAATGTAGGCAGTGTGACATATGAATCATCAGCTTAACAACATTCTCTAAATGTAGGCAGTGTGACATATGAATCATCAGCTTAACAACATTCTCTAAATGTAGGCAGTGTGACATATGAATCATCAGCTTAACAACATTCTCTAAATGTAGGCAGTGTGACATATGAATCATCAGCTTAACAACAATCTCTAAATGTAGGCAGTGTGACATATGAATCATCAGCTTAACAACATTCTCTAAATGTAGGCAGTGTGGACATATGAATCATCAATTCAAGGTTCTTTTATCAACAAGTAACTAAACCAAATGGGTACTCAATTCAGACTTCTTTTCATAGCAAGTTAATTCATGAATCATCAATTCAACTATTTTAAGCCATTTCTAGTAAGAATTTGAAACACAGGTCATCAGTTTAGACTTTTCCTAGAAACAGCTTGACACACAACTAATAAATTCAGGCTTCTTTCTTCTTCTTGTTTGGCAGCCAACTTTAAAAATTCTTCTTCTTCTTTCCCTTGACATTAACATTTCTGGACTTCTATCAACTTCCAAGATTGCAGATTCTATGGCACTTAGGGGAAGCCAACTCTGGTTCAGTGAAAAGAGAAAAAAAAAAGAATAAAAGCAAGACACAGAATGAGCATAAGACGGAGAGAAGGGAGATTATACAGCAACAACAACTGGTGAAATAAACAAATAAAAATTAACATGCGTTCAAGACTGGGCAAGCTTAGAAAAATCCTTTTCTTTGGATATGTAGCCGGGTGCTAAGAGTGTATATTCCTTGGGCACCCGTGTTAGACGAGATGTTTTGTTCGAGAGTTACCTTCCCCTTACCTCCCTTGGTCGAATCTCTTTTTTTTTTGAGTGAATTCTTAAAATCATGAATATCTCAGAACCTACATAGTTGTATGTACGTTGCTAAAGTCACAAAAATTAATGTATTTGAGTCATTACAACCGTACTGGGCTGAGGAGCCCATATTTTCTCTAAACTGGTATTTTGCACGAGCAATCTTGGCGCCATTTTCAATTGTCCGTGGAATGAATATTGAATAATTCTTGATTTTACAAAAAGTAAGAGGAAAACGAAGAATCTGAAGATGCATGTTAAAAGTAATGTTCATGAGCTCTCATTTCGTATATCGCATGCTTACGATCTTTTCCGCACAGGCTTGCGACTATACGAAATGACTGACGACGCCGGTTCCCTTGAGCCAAGTCGCCTTCTTCGTTCATTGTCGGAGTTTTGATCCAAATTATCATTCTACGAAATTCGGACTTCCCGATCGAAATCTTGCTTATGACTCCATTTCTGTTATGAATACAACTGAAAATGTGTAGAATTTATTATTTAACAGACCGTTTCAACAGAGTATTTTTCAGTTGAAAATTGTGTCAAAAGTAGGCCCCGACGGCCAGGTGAAGTGAAAAGTCAGCTGTGTTTTCTATCAAACTTTAAACGCAAAGTTCTCCGCTTGGACGGCATCTTGGATAATGAAATTTATATGTATAAAAAGAGCGAGATGCCAGCTTTTTATTCATTACAAAATTATTTCACGCTGTTTAGTATTTTTCATCGAAATAAAGGAAAATATGACGTAAGCTTGTTAAAAGTGGCTTCACTCTGGGACATTAATCAGCAATGATTTAGTACAGGAACAAAATTGTCAAATGTGACTTACTGCATTTTATTCCTTGTGTTCTGAGGTTTTCATCGATAGTAAATATGTGTTGATAGTTTGAACGGACAGCGAGCCAGACAACACGGAAGCTGCCATAGAAAACACAAAATTCTGTTGGTTCCGGCCTCGCGAGGCTCGTTTCGTGTCTGGCACCGTATCGCTGGCTTTGCGGCCCGGTACGTTGTTATAAAAGTAGAGCGTTGTGTGAGAATGGATCAGTGTTCCCTGATGTGAGCGACTGGCATGGAAGGCAAAAAAAAGGAGAAAACTCTGCTTCGTCCACTGCGTCTTCTTGACTGGCTGCTGTCCCTTGGTTCCTGCACTCCTCACCATCTGCCTGTCTTCACCTGCACACCCCTTACCCCCTCCACACCATCACAACTGGCGCTGCGAGCAGGATCGAAGACAGAAGAGACCAAGGAGACACAGCCCAAGAAGAATTCAGCAGAATGGTACGGAGAAACCAGAAGACACGGGACAAACGAAGGCAACCAGGCTGCAGGTATGGATGGGCAAGGAGGCCAGCCACCCCTAGCAGCACAGCCTTCAGGTCTACGCCCCCACAAGCTACGCAAGTTTACTGGGGAGAAGGTGCAGAGGATTTCATCAGGGAAGCCACCTTGATGCTGAGGCTTCAACCTATGCCGGATCTCATGGCTGCTGCTGGCTCCTGAGCGCCTTGGAGGGCAGAGCGCGGCAGCAGGTTCTGACGATGGAGGCAGAGGAGATAGACTCGCCTGCGAAAATCTTTGCCATCCTGGAGCAGCACTGGGGTGAGCACAGGGACTCCACTGCCTTGCTGGAGCATCTACAAACGCCACAAGGTCTGGCAGAGTCGGTGGCTGAATATGCCGCTGCACTGCGGGTCCTCTGGACAAAGACCAACGCAGCTACAGCCAACACCCTCTCACCGGCCATGCTGAGGGATTCCTTTGTCGACGGCTGCATCCTCCGTCCCTTAGGAGGGACCTGAAGCGGTTCCTGAGGGAGAAACCAACGACCACTTTTCTGGAAGCAACGCAGGAGGCCCAGCGCTGGATGCGGGAAGACAACACACCCGAACCCATCGTGCAGCAAGTCGCTGCAGCCGCCAATGCTGATGCCTTCCACCGGCTAGAGACCCAGATTGCCGCCCTCACCAGTGAGACGGCATCTCTGAAGCAACAGCTCAGGGAGCAGCAACAGTCTGCTGTGTCGCAGCCCTCCAGACCGGAAATGGAAACCCGCCACACCAAACCAGTCGTCGCCAGCCAGAAGACGAAAGGGGTCCAACATGCTGGTGGTGCCAACGCCAGGGTCACCGGGAAGCAGACTGCAGGGCCAAGCAGCAGTACCAACGTCGCAATAGGCCCATGGTCAACCGCCAGCAGCCCCATGAGGAGCAGCAACAGGGAAACTTCTAACCCCCGTTGCCACCAATATGCAGGCAGCGGGGGGCAGGAAGAGCACCAGGCTCGCAGGGATTGCCCGACAGCTGACATCACTGTCAATGGAAATGCCAGTCTCCGCCCTCCTTGACACTGGTAGTGAGGTTACTACCATAACGGAGACCTGGGCTAGACAACATTTGAGGAACCTGAGGCGAGAGGACTGCCACGTCAAACTGCGGGCAGTAAATGGGGCTGAGGTACCCTACTCTGGCCTCCATCTCGTCGACATGGTGGTCTTCGGCACCCGCTGCCTCAGTGTCCCCGCTCTGGTCGTCAAGGAACCCACAGACCCGTTTATGCAAGACCGCAAAAGGCGACTGCCGGTTCTGCTGGGTATGAACGTCCTCAGCCAATGCCTAAGCAAGTCCCCATCAGCACTCCCCCCTCCCCTGCAAGCCATCGCCCAGGAGATCAGGAAACGGCAGCAGGACAAAGTAGCCCGTGCCATGACCCGCCAACGGATCCCAGCCTACTCCATAGCCACTGTCAAAGTGTCGAGTAGCCAAAGCCCTTCGTCGCACCTCCTGGCCTCGCCCCTGTCCAGACCTCTCCCCCATGGCCTGATGCTGACCCTACATTGGTCAGCATGAAGTCATGTGAACGCTATGTCAGGGTAGCCAACCTCTCGCCGGAAGACATATTTCTGCCAGGACGAACTCCTATTGCTGTCCTGGAAGCCATTGAAGCAGTGGAAGAGAACCACGGGCCACAGGTTACCATTGGCATCAACGAGCTGATCATCTCGGAAGAAACTGTAAATCCTGTCCCTCCATCAGCCAAAGTCCCCTGTCCAGAGTTCGATGGCACCACCAGTCAACAACGTCAGCTGCAGGAACTCCTGTCAAGAAGGTCACAAGCCTTCATGACAGATGATGAAGATCTTGGCTACACTGATGCGGTTCTCCATCGCCTGAAGACCAGGGAAGACGTACCAGTTGCCCAGCCATACCGCCGAATCCCTCCTCACCAACTCCAAGAGGTGCAAGAGCACATCAAGGGTCTCCTGTCAAAAGGAATCATCACCAAGAGCCACAGCCCATATGCAGCACCGGTGGTCATTGTGAAGAAAAAAGACGGCAGCATCCGCCTCTGCGTTGATTACAGACGTCTCAACGCCAAGACTGTAGGAGATGCCTTCCCGCTGCCAAGGATCCAGAATCTTTCGATGCCTTGGTCGGCTCCCAGTACTTCTCCACCCTTGACCTGGCCTCGGGCTTTCACCAGATCGCTATGCATCCTGATGACCAGCACAAGACGGCTTTCACCACCCCATTTGGCCTCTTTGAATACACTAGGATGCCCATGGGTCTCTCCACCGCACCTGCTACGTTCCAGAGACTGATGCAGACCACCATGTCGGACTTCATGTTCCAGTTCCTGCTGGTCTACCTGGACGATCTGCTGGTGTATTCGAAGACCTTCGAGGAACACCTGGAGAGTCTTGACCGCCTTCTGCAGAGGATAATCGACACTGGCCTGAAGTTAAGAGCAGACAAGTGCCAGTTCCTACGTCGCCAAGTCCAATACCTGGGACATACAATATCCGCTGAGGGCGTCAGCTGCGAAGCCGGCAAGGTAGAAGCTGTTCAAGAATGGCCCGTCCCGAGGACCACGACAGATCTGAGAAGTTTCCTGGGGTTTGCTAGCTACTACCGGCGGTTCATTCGAAACTTCGCCAGAATCGCCGGACCTCTCCATGACCTGGTGGCAAAGGCTGGCAGCAAACAAACGAAGAAGACGTAGACATATCTATGATCAGGCATGAAAGTGACCAGCAGTAAAAAAGGCTGAAAAATCGCGGGGGTCTGGGGGCCTACGGTGGCCCCCAGTGGGGCCCAGGGCAACGCCCCGGGGGGGGGGGGGGGGGGTCAGGGGCAGAGCCCCCTGAAGCTGAAGCTTTTTTATGAAATAAAAGGCCTAAAACTGCAAATAAACCCCTATTTCAGCGCTGTTAAGAAGGGCAAATAAGCCACATTTTCATGTTTTCAGTAATGAAAATAATACTTCAAAAGATCATATAATAATATACTTTTATATGTGCATACTGACTCATTCACTCGCATTATTTTGTGTTATTTTATTTTTACTTTTTAACATGCGCTCTGGTGACCTACTCGTTTTGAGTGAAACCAGTATTTTAGGAAGAAGAAGAAAACAATGAGGCAGCCTTCATCACAACATTGATTCAGTGGGTCAATCTTTCCACATGGAACACAAAATGCAGCGCCTTTTTGGGTCTAATTTGCGAAAACACATCGCCAACTCAAACATCGTCCACTTCTGGTCTAGCCGTCCCACCTCCAATCGTTTCTCATCCCTTTTTTTTTGGCGTGAAATCGCGACACGCCTTGACAAACTTCGGCAATTTAACGATGTCCGACGTTCGACAGGCGCGAAAAGACCGGTTTGTTGATTGATGGCGGAGTGCCCGGTGGACTTTTTTGGAGAATAACAAATTGTCCAAAGGGAATAGCATCGAACAAAAAGTTTATTTCAGGATTTTTCTTTTCTTTTTTTTTTTTTTTGGGCGGCACTTTTTTTTGGGGGGCGGCGCAGGATGAAAAAATGGGCGGAAAATCCGCTTAGGCGGACGAATTTCATGCCTGATGATGTGGGACCAACCCACCACCAAGTGGCCTTTGACAATCTGAAAACGGCACTGACAAGCAACCGGTCCTGGGGTTTTTGCCGATTTAAGTCCCCATTCGTCCTGAAACAGACGCAAGCCCGATGGCCTCGGTGCCACCTCTCCCAAGAGCAAAAATGGACAACGTGGGTCTGGCCTATGAAGTCGCCGATTCACCCACGAGAAAGAACGAAACCCAACTACTCCGTATGAAACTGGAATTCCTGCGTGAAGTGGGCCATCCTGAAGTTCAGAGCTATCTCCTGGGCGCGAAATTCACCGCCCTTTATGACAAACAACCCCCTCGTCCACTCCGCCTGCTGCACTTGGGGCACTAGAGCAGAGATGGGCTTCACAACTGGCCCAATTCAACTTTGTGTACAATCCGCCCAGGAAGAACCAACCCTGCAGATGCCCTTTCCGGGGCTCCCAGGCCCTCCTGTACCAGCTCCTACAGCCCTACCTCCCCAGCTTGCTATGGCACAGGAAGCCCATTGTCAAAAAAACAGTCCTTAGTTGGACCCTGATCCCATCATCTCAGAAGGAACCCAATCCAAGATGCGCCTGACCCTACCTACCCCTTAAAGTCCCTACCAGAACTCCTGCAGCTCCAGAAACAAGACTCCATCATGGGCCCCAGTCCTGGACCACTGGCCAGCAAAGCCCCCGCAGGCAGGAACCGAAAATTGAAGGCACTTTGTGACCAGCACCTCGCCTCTGCCTGAAAGATGGTGTCTTACACCGTCGCATCCACCCACCTCAGCAAGGACCAGTGGAGCAGTTGGTGTTGCCAAGGTCAGGGAGACCCGACGTTTTAGCATCGCTTCATAACCAGATGGGCCCACCAAGGTTTAGACGTACGCTTGGGTCTCCTACAATCCAGGGTCTACTGGCCAGGCATGCACCAGGACACGAAGGCGTACATCGACTCCTGCCACCGGTGCACCATGGGCGTCGGCCCGCCGTAAAACACCACGTCCGGTCATCTGCTGGCATCCCGACCACTGAAGCCCTGGCCATCGACTTCACCAAGCTAGCCCCAGCAAGTGATGGCAGAGAGAACGCCCTTTGTCATGACGGACGTTTTCACGAAATTCACCAGGCAGTACCAACAAGAAACCAGGAGGCTGTGACCGTCCCCAAAAAGTCCTGGTGCACGACTGGTTCCAGCGTTACGGGGTCCCAGAGAGAATACACAGCGACCAGGGCCGAGACTTCGAGTCGCGCCTGATCCGGGAAGCTGTGCTCGATCTTGGCGTGAAAAAAGCACACACCACGCCATACCACCACAAGAAATGGGCAATGTGAGCGCTTTCAACCGCCCTTGCACAGCCTTCTGCGCACTCTACCCCAGAGGAGAAAGACCGATGGCCTGTACACTTGCCAGAATTGTGCAGGCGTATAACAACACCCTCACGCCTCCACAGGTTTTGCCCCACTTCTGCTCTTTGGCCAGCAACCAAGGCTCCCTGTCGACGCCCCTTCTGGGTGCCCTACCACAGCTGCTGCTGGTGCAGTTGACTGGGTCCGCCAGCACCGTCTCCGCCTCCGGGAGGCCCACCTGAAGGCGTACAACCAGTTAAAAGAAAGTGCAGCAAAAAGGGACAGTTTCACGGAAAAAAGGGCTGCTGACCATGCCCTGAACATAGGCGACTATGTCTACCCCCGGGAAACCCGCATCATCGGTCGCAAAAGATCCAGGACCTATGGAAACCTGATCTTTACCAGGTGACGCCCCGACCATATGATGGTCTACACGCCCTACACAGTCCAGCCCCTGGCTGGTGGCCCAGAAAAAACCATCAACCGAAAAGATTGCTGCCTGCAAGTGCCCTCTGGACCTGCGACAAGACGACCGGGGAGGTGACGCCTCTTTACCCACCTCCGATTCCAGTCGGACAGCGAGGATGAAACCAGTCCTCTACAATGCTGTATTGCCCAGCAGACAGCACCCCAACCGGCTCCAAGGACGGTTGGTCACCCTGCACCCCCTCCTGTTCCACCTGCGGCATGTGCGTTGACCGACCCATGCCAGCCCCACGGCGGTCTTCGCGTCTTGCAAAAAAAGCCTCAAAAAGGTTTACCCTCAGTGCCCGGGCCTGGACAATTTCTAATGGGTAACTGACTTGGTCAGGCATTCTGAGGACAAATTATAGATTGTATACCCCTGCTTGATTGCTGAACACCTTTTAGGAAGAAGTGTTGTGGGGCCGTTTGCCAGACAGTTCATTTGTTCATTGTGTTTTTCACAAGCTAGTCTATGTTTGGGTTTTTTTCAGCCACCAGTATGTTGTTGTTTCATGCTTGACAATGATGGGAAACCCTCTTTTAGCCACCAGAAGTATAAAAGAGGATTTAAGTTGGGTGACTTTTGCTGAGATTTGCCTCAAAGTGCTAAAACCTGTCCAAATTCATAAAACCCGGGGACTTAACTCAAAAGGGTTTTGATAAAAATCTTTTTTTTCCTTTTATCATGTTATGTCTGACTTCATGGATTTTGTTCAAATAAAAAAAAAGTCCATTATTGTCACGTTGGCACCCAGTGTTTTTAGTTTTTATAAATCCTTTTTTGTTTCTTCACTTTTATCGTGCTATGTCTGACTTTATGGATTTTTTTCAAATTTGCAAGTCCATTATTGTCACGTTGGCACCCCGTGTTTTGAGTTTTGATAAATCCTCCCAGGTATATTTGTACCCGACCTTCTTGGAATGTTTTAAAAAAACAAATCCTTGCAAAGTCATTTTTAGTACCCCGACATCTTGGAATTTGTTTAAAAACTAGTCCACTACTGTCACCCTTTGGGACCTGATTTGGATCTTCATGAATTTCTCTTCCCAGTCATTTTGGCATCTGACTTTTTGAATTTTGGAATTTTATTCAAATGATAAGGGCCATTATTGTCACTTGGTACCTAACCAGTGCTTTGGGTTTTAACACATTTGCCTAATGATTTTTCTGACCTCCCGGAATTTTGTTTTAAATATCAAGTCCCGTTTTTGTCACTTATGTACCCAAAGTCGGGTTTTTGTTCATGAAAGAAATCATTTTGTATTTGACTTTTTGGAATTTTTGTTAAAATACATGTCCATTTAGTCAGTGTGAAACTGCCGACTTTCAGGCACCTTGTTTATAAAAAAAAAGCCCTTGTTGGTAGTCAGAGTAATGTGGGGTGCAAAGAATGGAGGGGAACAAGATGTTTTGACGTTTTGAGTTTTGATGCATTGATGTAGTGGTTTGATTGGGGGTAGCCATGCCTAAAGACTTGATAGCTGTGCTTCATTTTTTTTCATTGATTGATTTTTGCAACCTACTCGATAACTTTGTTATTTTCATGTCATTTTGTGCCCGCGAGGACGCTGGTGGTAACAGAGTAGGGGGGAATGTAGCCGGGTGCTAAGAGTGTATATTCCTTGGCACCCGTGTTCGACCCAATGTTTTGTTCGAGAGTTACCTTCCCCTTTACCTCCTTGGTCGAAACTCTTTTTTTTTTGAGTGAATTTTTAAAATCATGAATATCTCAGAACCTACAAGTTGTATGTACGTTGCAAAGTCACAAAATTAAAGTATTTGAGTCATTTCAACCGTACTGGGCTGAGGAGCCCATTTTTTTCTCTAATGCCTGGTTTCACACGAGTGAACAATGGGCAACAATGGGGGCAACTCCAAGTTGCCCATGTGTTGCTACATTGTTGCTTCAAAAGTTGTCACTACAGCAACTCATTATAAACCCAAATTTGACCCCATTGGATTTTCCCAATAAAAGTTGCCTATGAAGTTGTCACAGCCCAAAAGTTGAACGTCGGGAGATATAACTTTGGGGGGGGTTGGCAACTTTTGCATGACAACTTTTAAGTTGCTTTTGTTGTGAACAGCTTGGCAACACAAGTATATCCGGTAGGCAACAAAAAAAAGGGGGGGAGCGAAGTGCATGCGTGCGACAAAAAGCGGCCGTGCCGCCCCGCTTTTCTCGCTTTTTTCCAAAGCATGCAAGCCGCGGAGCTACGGAGTTGCCATATAGTTGCCTCTTGCGTTCACATATGACGAAGCAACTTTGGCCAAAATCTATTTTGATTTGTTGCACATCGAGTTGGCAAATTTTGGGGTCTATTTGTTGGCAGTAAAAGTTGCTCTCGTGTGAACCTAGCATAAACTGGTATTTTGCACGAGCAATCTTGGCGCCATTTTCAATTTTTCGTGGAATGAATATTGAATAATTCTTGATTTTACAAAAAGTAAGAGGAAAACTGAAGAATCTGAAGATGCATGTTAAAAGTAATGTTCATGAGCTCTCATTTCGTATATCGCATGCTTACGATCTTTTCCGCACAGGCTTGCGACTATACGAAATGACTGACGACACCGGTTCCCTTGAGCCAAGTCGCCTTCTTCGTTCATTGTCGGAGTTTTGATCCAAATTATCTTTCTACGAAATTCGGACTTCCCGATCGAAATCTTGCTTATGACTCCATTTCTGTTATGAATACAACTGAAAATGTGTAGAATTTATTATTTAACAGACCGTTTCAACAGAGTATTTTTCAGTTGAAAATTGTGTCAAAAGTAGGCTGTGTTTTCTATCAAACTTTAAACGCAAAGTTCTCCGCTTGGACGGCATCTTGGATAATGAAATTTATATGTATAAAAAAGAGCGAGATGCCAGCTTTTTATTCATTACAAAATTATTTCACGCTGTTTAGTATTTTTCATCGAAATAAAGGAAAATATGACGTAAGCTTGTTAAAAGTGGCTTCACTCTGGGACATTAATCAGCAATGATTTAGTACAGGAACAAAATTGTCAAATGTGACTTACTGCATTTTATTCCTTGTGTTCTGAGGTTTTCATCGATAGTAAATATGTGTTGATAGTTTGAACGGACAGCGAGCCAGACAACACGGAAGCTGCCATAGAAAACACAAAATTCTGTTGGTTCCGGCCTCGCGAGGCTCGTTTCGTGTCTGGCACCGTATCGCTGGCTTTGCGGCCCGGTACGTTGTTATAAAAGTAGAGCGTTGTATGAGAATGGATCAGTGTTCCCTGATGTGAGCGACTGGCATGGAAGGCAAATAAAAGGAGAAAACTCTGCTTCGTCCACTGCGTCTTCTTGACTGGCTGCTGTCCCTTGGTTCCTGCACTCCTCACCATCTGCCTGTCTTCACCTGCACACCCCTTACCCCTCCACACCATCACAGATATATATCTCTTTGTTTGTACTGTGTGCTCTGTGTTGTCATTTCTGCTGTTCACCACTGTTAAGTTTCAATCGGATAATTTACCTGACTAGGGGAAACTCAATCCGACATTTTGACAATTTTGAGTTTGAACTATTTGAATCAGGCTAAGTCCCATGACCGATTCCTTAGCGCCTCACTGTACGTATGACAAAGCCCTGTTCTGTTTAAACACATTCTGGCCCACAACAAATACGGTTGTCTAACTTTCTTTTTCTCTTTTAAACTGGAAGCAAAACTAAATCAGCTGATGGGACAAATAACTAATGGGAGGAAACACGTGTCAGCGATTTCTCTGTAATTACCTGTTTTAAAAACAAACAAGGGGGCCGGATAGCTCAGTTGGTAGAGCGCCAGACTCGTGATCCTGGGGTTGCGGGTTCGAATTTCGGTATAGGGGGATTTTCCCCTCGGAGTTAACATTGGTTCTGACTCCATTCCCCATATAGTCCTTCGAATGAGACTATAAACCGAGGTTCCGTGTGTGAACGCACGCATAACATCTTGCACACACGTAAAATCCCATCACCAACTTTCGGAAGAGAAGGCCAGTTTGGCCGTTGGTATGGATGACACGTGACACATAGCATGCACCTTCCCGAAGATGGAGTATGGCTGCCTTAATGGCGGGATAAAAAAGGGTCATACACACAAAACTCCACTGCCTGGCTATACAGGGAGTGTCCGCAGGAGTATCAGCCTGCGTACGCAGAAAGAGAAGAAAGAAAAACAAACAAATGTAAACAAGATCTAACGGCAGAGGAAAAAGCTTCTAGTAGACTGCCAAGCTGTAATACAATGACAGTTCTCTCGGTGTCGGCATTTGACCCAGTAACCTCACCTCACATGTGTCATCATCACCAGAGCTGCCAATTCTGCCAGCGCAATATCTTCTTCTTCCAGACTTGACTATGAAAAAAAACTATTGATTTCTATTTGATAGCTTACATTAGCCTCGCATTGCATTGCACGTTTCATTTAGGAAATAGAAAACAAGCCTTACATCATCGTCATCATCGTTGTCTCCGAATCTCGGACGGGCAAGCTCAATCACACCTTCTCCAGCCATTTTTTTTGTGTGTGTTAGTCTAAAAGCCAGAATTGACCAGAATAGAATGTGACTACTTGTTTCTTTGGTTTTAAGCTTTTGGAGTTTCAAAAGCAGAGTAATGCATTTGTTAAAAGTATTAATTCTTATCATCATTGAACTCTAGCTGACCAGAGTGGGTTTTTTTCCGATCATTCCAGTCAAAGAATACATGGCAGCCTTCCAGCAGTTCAAGGTGGCCGGCCCTCCCACAATTCCTGCGATCGAGATGGTAGGGGTGGAGATGAGCTGACCTTTTTTCCCCCAAAAAATCTTTAATGTAATTGATAGCGAACCGCCAAGAAAACGTAAAAAAAAACGAATCACAAGGCAAAACACGACGCGTTTCGTCCTCTTAGGTCTTCTTCAGGCAAGATACAAAACACTCAGGACAACAAAAGTGAACGAGCAATCACTTATCTTCATTCATTTCAGCACAAGATGGGCGTTGAATCATTCCTCAGCGCCTCACTGTAGGTATGACTAAGCCCAGTTCTGTTTAAAACACATTCAGGCCACAACAGGTTTTCATTCAACGCCCATCTTGCGATGAAGTGAATGAAGATAAGTGATTGCTGAATTGTTCATTTTTGTTGTCCTGGGGTGTTTGTATCTTAGTAGTTTGTAGTAGTAGTAATAGGGACCGGCTTTTTTTAGCCTTAGGCCTTACGGCCTATTTGCGTCCCTCATTATTTTTCAATTTAAGTTCGGTCTGGTTGCATGCCTGTCATAAATAACATTATATTCAATCCACACTAAAGAAAACATCTTTCAATTTAGGGTCTTCATCTAGGAGTTTTTTTAAAGCTGTTGATATCAGGTGCATATTTGGTGTTAGTAGGCAGTGCATTCCAATAATTAGCAATTCTGAAGGTAAAACAAGACTTTCTTTTGTTAGTATGACAATGTCTAATAAAAATCTTGCCTTCATTATTTCTTGTGCAATCCACTTCTGAGAATTTGAAAAGCGCATGCACATTGACATCATCATAATTATGGAATATTTTAAAAAATTGGATCAGGTCTCCTCTGATCCTCCTTCCTTTCAGTGAGTGTAATTGGAGATAGTGTACTCTTTCATTATAGTTTAAATTCCTACATTCTTTCAGGATTTTAGTAGCTCGCCTTTGTACATTTTCTATCATTTTTGACTGTCTCTTGAGATGGGACTCCAAATTACATTAGGTATTCGAGATGAGGTCTAACAAATGCTTTAATAACTGATAATGTCTCCCTTTCTAGGAAAGGAAAGTTC
>JAFLJL010005213.1:0-5000 GCA_018398815.1 Conus ventricosus
CTTTATTTTCTTTGATGTCACAGTAGCCTGGTATACAATGTTGTTGTGAAGATATTTATTGTTTAGTGGGCACTGCTCTTTTTTGGTGCAATTGCTAGATTTCCTTTCTTCACCCTTCTTGCTGTGTTGATTTTCATTTTGTTGGATGCGTCAATTAGGTTGTTGAGGTTGGGCATACATGAGTACGATAGTTTGACAGTGTTTTTGTTAATATTTTGAACAGTTTGTGTTCTTTTGCAACCAATACGCACTCAAAAACAGCTGCAACTGGGCCTCACACGCTGTATAACATCGGCGGTGGGCAACCCAAACTTCATCCTGACGATAGCCAAGCCGCTAGAAACAAATTTGTAGATAGTTTTAAGATTCCTCTTACTACTTGTTTTAACTATATATATATATATATTGTTGATTTTGCGCATGTCCAACGAGGAGGCTGCCTGGCATTTGGAGCTCCCGTTATAAATTCATTTTTACATCATTTACGCGTTGTATCTTTTTACTCATACGAGTATCCGTGAATTTTAATAATCAGCACTGTTAGCTGTTGGTAGTTTAACGCTTATTTCTTTTCTTTTTTTTAACGAAATTGTGTTTTAAACCCTTTCAGGTAAGGTGAGTCTTTCTTATTTGGCTTTTCAAGATGGCTACCGGCGTGTTGTTCCTCGGCTTCGTTAAAAGTTTTCTTTTTTTCCTTGCTTTTTCCACATGTGACAGGAACAACAATATCCCTAGCACTCAGTTTAATTTTAAAATTTTAGATGTAGACGTAGACGCCTTTAGTTCCATTTTTGCAGGTTTTAAAACTTTGTGCAACCTGAACCATGTTAGTCTCCTGTGTGCACCTGTGCCGAGTACTGTTCTCACGTCTATTACTAGGCCAGATTTGAACCCCTGATTTCAATTAACATCAGAAATAGTACAGTGATAAGGAATTGTTTGAATAAAAGAGTTAGACATAGAGGAGTTAAATCATGGCTTTTAAGCCTTATCCTGCTATCGGGAGACATTGAACTCAATCCTGGTCCGTCCACCAAAGTAAAATATCCATGCGGAGTTTGCAATTTGAGAGTCACATGGAAACATAAAGCAGTTGCCTGTGACGTCTGCAATACATGGTATCACACTAAATGTATGTTAATGAATTCAGCAGTTTATGAAGCATTATGCAATAGTGATATATCTTGGACTTGTTTTACCTGCGGGCTTCCAAACTTTAGTTCGAGACCTTTTGAAGATTCTATTGAAGACTGCAGCTCAGAAAGCAACCGTTTTGACCCTATCTCACCAGACCGATCCCCAAAAGAAAACTTGAAATTTTGTCCTAAGTTTGCACCCACCCCTGATTCTAAAACTGATAAAATCCCAAATCATAAAGTGCAACTGAACCCCAAATCATTAAGAAAAAGATAAACTTAAATGCATAGTCGTAAATTTTCAATCTCTTATCAAGAAAAAGGAAGAACTCAGTAATTTAGTCACCGAAAAAAACATTGATGTTGTAATTGGAACAGAAACTTGGCTAGAAACTGGAACATCCAGCAGTGAACTTCTAATGGAGGATTTGATATTTATAGAAAGGACAGACTTGGAAAAAGAGGTGGGGGAGTCTTGATTGCCATTAGGAAGAATGTAGCCAGTGAGTTTTTATATCAAGGCAAAAATAGTGAAAGTTTATTTTGTAGGATTAATTTTAAGAATAAGAGACCTGTCATTGTTGGATCAGTTTACAGACCTCCAGACTCAGATGAAAATGTATGTTCGTCTATCTGCAGAGACATTTCTAACATTGTTTTGGCCAATAGGAAGGCAATATTATGGATTGGTGGAGACTTTAACTTACCAGATATTGATTGGGGTGAAATGCCATACTTGGTAATCAATACAGTAAAAATATTAATACTCAGTTTTTTGATACCACCAAAGACCTTGGATTAGTGCAGTCAGTTGAAGCACCAACTCGTGGTAAGGCATTCCTGGATTTATTTTTTACCAATTGTCCAGGCGCTTTAGGCAATCAGGAATTAATTGCAGGCCTGGTGATCATGACATGATTCTCTTAGAGAGCAATTTTCAACCCTTTCGAAGAAAACCCCCTAAACGTACCATCAGACTCTGGAACCAAGCAGATTTACCAAAATTGCGCAGGGATACTCATGATTTCAGTCGTCTTTTTTTGAGGTCCCATAGTGTTAAGATAATGTCAGTGACCTTTGGAAGTGTATAAAAACTAACTTGGAATTTATTATGGATGACAACATACCTACTAAAATAACTTCAAGCAAGAACCACCAGCCATGGATTACTACAAAAATTAAACGTTTGTTGAGAAGGAAACATCGTTTCTTTAAGAAATTGAAACTACATCCTAATTCAGAAAGATTACTGGTTAGGTATAAACATATTAAGAGAAGGTGTCAGAGAGAATGTAGGCTTGCTCACTCCAATTATGTTAATTCGATGATTTCAGAAGGTGATCATCAAAACAAGAAATTATGGTCTTACATAAGGAGTAAGAGACAGGACAACATTGGGATTCCAGACCTGAGAAACAACCAGAATAACCTAATACAGGACCCTGAAGGGAAAGCAAACTTACTAAACAAGCAGTTTTGTTCAGTTTTCTCAAATCCCAAACCTTTAATTAACGTTAGAATAAAGGATGATGATAAACTCCCTGAAATGCAAAACATCAAAGTAAACAAAGCAGGAGTATTTAAGTTACTGACCAACATCCATGAAAACAAAGCTACTGGTCCCGATGGCGTTCCTGGCAAGCTCTTAAAATTATGTGCCAATGAATTGAGTGAGGTATACCAACTACTTTACCAAGCTTCAAATGGACCAGGGAGTAATACCTGATGAGTGGCGAGATGCGAGCATTGTTCCCTTATTCAAAAAGGGTGACAAAACAAAAGCAGAGAACTATAGACCTGTATCTCTTACATCCATTTCAGCTAAACTACTTGAACACATAATATATAGTAGCATAATGGACCATCTTGACAAATATGACTTCTTAAATAATGCCCAGCATGGTTTTAGACAGCGAAGGAGTTGTGAGACTCAACTTATAACAACTCTCAATGATTTTAATAACTGTCTTAACAACAGACAGCAAATAGATGCAATTTTATTAGACTTTTCTAAAGCCTTTGATAAGGTTGACCATGAGGGCCTGCTGCTTAAATTAGAACACATCGGCATTGGCGGTTCTTTGCTAAAATGGGCTAGATCATTCCTCGTTGGAGAACGCAGAAAGTTGTTGTGGAAGGGTCGTCATCCCATTGTAAACCAGTCTTGTCAGGTGTACCACAGGGAACTGTTCTGGGACCCTTGTTTTTCTTAATTTATATAAATGACATAAGTAGAAATCTCTCTCCTGGAACTACTATAAGGCTTTTTGCAGATGACAGCTTAGTATATAGAACAATCAGAAGTAAGAATGATACACGCATTCTACAAGAAGATCTAAACGCTTTACAAGAGTGGGAAAGAACTTGGAAAATGGAATTTCATCCCCAAAGTGCCAAGTGTTGCGCATATGTAACAAACGCTCACCAATTAGATCAGATTATTCTATCCATAATACTATTCTTAAAGAAACTAATGCTGCAAAATATTTAGGCGTGATTATAGATAGTCGTCTCAAATGGAAAGAACATTACAATTTAGTATGTAAGAAAGCAAATAACATCTTAGCTTTCTTATACAGGAATATCAATGACTGCCCCCAAAAGGTTAAAGACGACTGCTACAAAACACTGGTTAGACCAGTACTGGAATATGGTTGCTCAGTTTGGGATCCTTACCATCTAAAGGACATTGATAACCTCGAAAAGATTCAGAAGAGAGCAGCACGGTTCGTAACAGGGAACCACATCAGAGAAAAGGGGGAATACTAGGAAGAACATGAGGAAATTAGAATGGAAACCCTTAGAAGAGAGAAGAGCTTTTATCAAACTTAACATCTTCTTCAAAGGCAGAGCTAAAGTAATTGATATTCCAATGGAACAACTAGTATTGAATAAAAGTAGCACCAGGAGTGGCGGTCAATGTTATACCATACCTGCATCAAATATTGACAGCCACTTACATTCTTTTTATCCCAGTTCTGTACGGCTGTGGAACTCACTGCCGGGTGCCATCAAGATTGCCACAAATGCAATCTGATTTAAAAAAAAAAATTGATTCGACAGTTTTGAGATCTGCATATTGACGATTTTCTATTTTTACTTCCCCATATATTTTACTATTACCTGGGCCTGAATTTGGCCATTGCTTTTAACTTCTTGAATATCGAGTGCGACCCCTTGTTGCCAAATTTGCTCCAGGGGCCAACAGTCTGAGTCGCACTGTTTTATGTTATTTATTTTACTTTTTAACATGCGTGCTGGTGACCTACTCGTTTTTGAGTGAACCAGTATTTTCGGAAGAAGAAGAAGATATATATATATATATATATATAATATATATATATATATATATATATATTAATATATATATATAATATATATATATATATATACCAGTTTAAAATAGGATTTTAAAATGGAAAAATTAAAAACCTACAAGCTTGTTTCAAGCTAAAATGCTCTCCTCAGGGTGTACAATTCGGGCACGCCACCAGTGTTATATATTGTGGTGTGTGGGCGTGTGAGCTCTGCGCGTGTGGCACGTGGCCTGCAGGGTTTGTTTTTGTTTTTGTTTTATTTTTGTTGGGGCGCGTTCAGGGGGGACGTGTTAAGGAATGGTGCATTGACAAGGATTTCCATTTATGCCTGCAATTGTATATCATTTCTACTTCTGGTTTCTAACTCTGATTTATATATATATATATATATAATATTATATATATATATATATATATATATATATATATATATATATATATATATATATATATATTATATATATATATATATATGTATATATATATATAAATTGATGAACAATACGTCATCCACACAGCCCACGGACGGATATTTTTTTTATTCCAA
>JAFLJL010005213.1:12500-15306 GCA_018398815.1 Conus ventricosus
TATTCGTGTTTCAGCCCTTCACCCTTCACCCTTCACTCTTCACCCGTCAGGTGGTTAACGATGGCCAAGGTGTGGGGAATACACCGGTAGTTCAGCCCCAGCAATAAAAGACTCCAGGTAGAGGAGTTGGAACTCATCATCTCTCCGGTGACAGGAGAATTCAAGGGGGCGACACGATTTCTGAGAGTGACAGGGAATCATGATAGTATGGGGCGAGTCTTATATCTGATGCAGGCATGGCATCAATGATTGCAGGAATTATTTATTCTCCTGTCTGGATCTTGGTCCAATGCTAAGTGAAGGCCATGACCTTATATAATATTGAATTTATTGATTTTAAGAGAAAGAGAGATACATGTATAAAATCTGTATATAAATTGTTTGATGTGATTTAGTAAACTGTTTTCCCTGAAGGAGAGGGGGAGAAGAAAAAACATTTGGTAGTGCGCCTTTTGGTTGATTGGAAAGATTGCGTGTGCGTATGGAGTAAATGCTGTCATGAATGCGTGTGGGCAAAAGTGACAGTGTGACAGTGGTGGCCACGACGTAGCTGCCGTTGTTTTATTCCCCTGGAAAAAAAGAAAAAGAAAGATTTTTATTTGTACCCTCAGAGGAAAGATTTGTGTTTGTGCCCTCGGGGTTTGAAAAAAAGAAGAAGATATATTTTCATTAAAAAAAAGATTTTGATTTGTACCCTCAAGGGTTTGAGGGAAGGGAAAAAAAGAAAGTTTAATTATTTATTGTGTATTTGCATTTGTTTTCTTTTCTGTTTATGTGTGTGAGTGAATTTATTTTCAGTGCGAGTGAGGACTTCTCTCTTATTTCTGACTCGAGTTTTGCTAGTGTTTTTGTTTGTTTGTCAGTTCCTAATTTTTTTTTTCCCCGATCGGTGAGCCCCACCGCTTTTCGCTACCTTGAGCAACTAGTTCAAGAGTGGGAGCAGCCGTGATTTTCCCTATTTTGTCCTTTTCCCCGATCGGTGAGCCCCACCGCTTCTCGCTAAATTGAGCGGTTTAGTTCAAAGAGTGGGGGGCAGCCGTGATCGCCCTTATTAGCTTTATTTTTGTTGTTTTTTTCTTTCTCTGTCCTATCGTTTCATATCAAATAGTCCCCTTTCCCAGAGTTTGAAACCGACCTTGTCTCCTTCAACAGGACAGAGGTTGACAAGTGCGGGGAAAACTCCTAATAAATTTGTCTATTGTTTTTTTTTTTTGGTGTTGTGATATTTTCTTTGCGTTTGGGTGAATGTGCATTTATTGATTGATTGTTTTTCATTTTGTATTATTACTGTAGTGTGTGTATACTGTGCATGATTTGTTTTCCCGTCTCCAGTTTCACGGGAGACAGTGACCACTAGGGTGCTGTCTGAGGGCTTCTTTTGCTGTTCTTGATTTCGTCTCACTGTTCCGATCCTGTATATCCTTTCATTTCCTTTTCACCCCCTTTTTCAAAACCTCTAAACCTTCTCTTCAATAAGCTCCTATCTAGTTTTCTTTTCAACATTTTCATCTTTTAGGTAGGATTTCCGCTAGTTTGTGTTTCTTCCCCTCTTTTTAATTGTTTGTGCTTCCATTTGTTTTGTAAATTTATATTCATTTATCGTATAAGGGCGATAAATTTGTTTTGTAAATTCATTTGAAATTAAATAAGAAAAAAAGACTGACAACAATAACATTTGAGAACTAAAACTTTATAAAGAATTTATTTCCAGAAAACTTTAGTATTGTGGTTTTTTCCTCTTAGGGAAAATCCCTCACAGAGATTTGCATTGAACTTCATTTTTTTTTAAATTCCAAATTGATAGCAGTTTGCAAATTACTTTTGGAAAAATACATTCCTTGGATTTCATATCTATCCTGTTTTAATAAGCAGTTTTCTGTTTACACCGGAAATTGAATTCTTTATTTGTATATACTATAATTACGTTTTTGTGAAACATAAAACGCCATCATATATCGCCTTATTTTTATTCATACTTAGAAATTGTTTTGTGTTTATATTTGTTGACGGTTCATTATGGATGATTTTGATAAATATGTTCAACAAGCGGAACGCTTGGGTTTTGATGGAGAAAAACTTACCAACTATGTGCAACAGTGCATAGATTAGGGCAGACAGGCTAAGAGAGAGAAGAAAATCAAAGGAAACTAGAGAGAGAAGAAAATCAAAGGAAACTAGAGTCTGAAGAAAAAGACTACAGAGGGAAGCTGAAGATAAAGAACGTCAGTTTAAGTTGAGGCAGTTAGAATTAGAGACCGATGCTGAGATTAGAAGATTACAGGCATCGAGAGAACCTCCCCAGTTCCACCAGTCGGTTCTGCAAGCGCGCATCGGTCAAAATCAGCATATATTCCAAAGTTACCGCCTTTCGAGGAAAAAACGGATGGCATCGATAGTTTTCTTTTCCGATTTGAAAATCACGCAACGTCTTGTGGTTGGCCAAAGGAAAAGTGGACATTGTATATTGCGTCGTTGTTTAAGGGTAGCGCTTTGACACTGTACCACACACTCGCGGCGAAACAAAATTTAACTTCGGATCAGTTGAAAGAAGAACTCCTTAAGAATTTCAATGTTCTGCGATCGTTTTCGCGAACGTTTCCGTTCTGTGCGCCCTGACAAAGGAGAATCGTTTCCCTCGTTTCTCATTCGAATAAGTCATTGTTTAGATCGATGGATCGATTTAAAAACGAGCAAAATTCAATCACTGCGAGATCTCCCTTCTTAGAGACACTTTTCCAGAGTGTGAGCAAAGATCTGGCCACTTCTTAAAGAAAGCAATTTGAAGCGAGGAATTTCGAGGTTATGT
>JAFLJL010005214.1:0-13734 GCA_018398815.1 Conus ventricosus
GGGGCATCCATCAGTGGTGTTTGAAGCCTGGATTTAGATTGTAATTTGCTGCTGATCAAAATGCTGCGTTGAAGAAATACTTCTTTTGTATATATGAATGCCTGATATGAATACACACAGTCACAGACAACGTCACACACATACAGACACAGTCATACACACAGACACAACGCACACACTCACACAGACACACAGATAGACACATACACACACACACACAGTCAGACAGAGAGACTAACAGAGAGACAGACATAGACAAGAGAGACACACACACACACCACGCACGCACGCACGCACGCACGCACGCAATGCACATGTCATATCGGAAGTAACCACACACACACACACACAGACAGTGCACATGTCATATCGGAAGTAACCACCACAAACACACACAGAGCAATGCACATGTCATATCGGAAGAAACCACACAAACATCTGAACTCAGCCAGAAGGATAACGTCTGATGGAAAAAGTCAGCAGCTTCAATAAAGATATGGCCTTTCACAACCCTTGTTTAAATATATGGTGCATATGTGCTATTGCTCATGGAGATGTGGCGCTTAGAAGTGTTCTGGTTCATAGTCCCTGAATTAAGAGTTTGCAGCCGAGTAGAAAATGTGAAAAGGAAATAGTCACAGTTATTAATTTCCCCTGTTAGCTACCGTATTGCGCATCACAGAATGTGAGCTGAACCAGTAATGGTTTGGTCTGAAGTTGCAGACTGTGTGGCTGCAGGACAGCATCAATGCTATGCAGAGAGGTTGTCTAATAACTGGGAGTACTCTACATCAACGCGGTTAGGGCAGGTTTCAAGCACTATCAGTTGCTGAGGATGATTTATCATCAAAGTTATTTGCATACTGCTCAGAAAATAGATGATCATAAAGAGTGGACAGTCACCAATTTACGAGTGGAAAAGCAGCCTTTGTGTGACCAGTTTCTTGGTTCAGTTCGCCTCTGAATGAGCTGTAACATGGCGGAGAGGTGGAAAGTTTACCAACTTTGTCCATTTTCTTTATCCTTTTCCAAATAAACTGTTGATTTAGAATGTGAATGCAAAAAGCTGATAAGCACAGCCAACAACAAATGTCATGGCTGTAACATCCAGTAAAAAAAGCCAGCTGCTTTTTAGCTTTAAACCCCTCGCTGCTATCATATTTTGCTAAGTCCCATGCTAAGAAATTTTTTTAGAAAAACACAAAAATCACGCCTATGCTTTTCATTTGCTTATAATTCAGAAGATATTGAAGATAGCTACATAAAAGTATATATCAAATGAAAGGAAATTGAATGAAGAATCTGTTTTGTAACAATAACAAAATGGAATGATATACTAGAATGACACATGAACTCCTTAAAATGCAATACAAAAAAAAAAAAAATCATCATGATTTATTAGGTGATGCTGGAGCTCACAGCAGTTCAAGCACATTTTTTGTTGAAGATTTACAGTGTACAATGATCCAGGAAGCAGTGTCCAGTCACAACATAGCACAGTCTAGCCACACAAAGAATGAAAGGCGTTTATCTCCCAGTTTCTGTCACTTGTAGAATTCCGAAAAACACAAAAATCACGCCTATGACTTTCATTTGCTTATAGTTCAGAAGATATTGAAGATAGCTACATAAAAGTTAATATCATATGAAAGGAAAATAAATGAAAAATCTGTTTGTAACAAAAATATAATGAAATGGTAATGCCAGAATGTCACATGAACTCCTTGAAACGTAATATAAAGAAATGAAGACGTCGATCATGATCTAATCAGATGATACTGACCTCACAGCAGTTATACACACTTTGTGTTGGAGTTAATACAGTGGTACAAAGACCCATGAAGCAGTGTCCACCACACCACACCACAGCCTAGCCACACAAAGAACGAAAGGTGTGTAATCTCCCAGTTTCTATCACCAGTAGAAACACTGAGTGTATAGTTCCGGAAGCAGTCTTCCAAACATAATCCTGGTTTGCTGGGCAGTCTGGGCAGTAATACCTGTTGTCTTTCCTCTGCCCTTTCTTCCAGCAGACATGGCACTTCTTGGATGGCCGTACTTTATGTTGGGTAGGGGCAGCACACCAATGAAGTGTCGAGCACACAACCTGACAGCATGGTCGTCCTCAGCATTAGCTGGATCTTTGTCGCCCAAAATCATCTCATTCATGACTTCTTTCTGAAGTCAAGGAAGGAGCTGCTGTTGACCATCCTTCCTGAACACAATGTGTGTATTCTGCATCCATCACCAGCAGGTCCAGCAACAGGCCCAGCACCAGCAGGTCCAGGCTGAACATCATCTCCATGCTGCATCAGCCTAGCTGTAACACATTGAAAGCAAGAGTCCAATTTTCCACAGAAATATTCATGAAAAAAAAGAAATGTACCACTCACACACACACACACACACACACACACACACACACACACACACACACACACACACATACACACACACATGAACACACACACACACACACACACACACACCACACACACACACACACACACACACACACACACACACACAGTGTAAACAAGCCACACCCCCTTCTGTAGTTCCAATAAAACTCAAATAAACAGCACACAAAAATCACTTCAAAATGGTAACATTTTTTTGTATCTACTCTTGCTTTCAGTTTATGAAAATATTCACAAACACATACACACTATAAGCGAACAAACATACACAAACTGAAATTGGGTCATTAGCACATGCCACGCCCCCTTTCATTTTCATCAAGCAAACACTGCAGACAATCCAATGAGTTATGCTTCTGAACAAGTAACTTCACTGCAACATTGTTAGATCAGTGTTATTTATCACTGTGTGCTTTCTGTTTTCTAGAAAAAGTATCATCAACACACACACACACACACACACACACACACACACACACACACACACACACACACGCATACACACACACATTCCCCCTACTCCCAACCCTGCCCCTCACACGAACACACACAGGGATTAGTGGAAGAGTTGTAAGAAACGCTTGTAAACCACAAGCAAACCAAACACACTCAGTGTGACTGAGAGCGAGCGAGCGAGCAACTGACACTGGCACACGAGCCCAACGCCTTGAAAGTCGTCAAACACACTGGTCAATTGGACTGGCTCGCTCGCTGACGCGGCCCCGATCAGCGGTAGCAGACATACAATACCACATACTTGGTTGTTCTGTTCACAATTATACTGAAAAGAAAAGCAACACCATTATGTATAAAATTGAACGAATCTCTCAAATACACTCACCTGCGTCTTGAATGATTGGATCTCCATACCCAGAGTCTGACTCAGACGACGAGTCATTCAACAAAGCTTCTTCCACTTCCAGATCAACTCTGGGTCGTTTGCATCAACTTCACGAAGTTCGATGCCAGCTGGATCAAAATCTTCATCTCCACTATCTTCATCTCGGTAAAATTTCGTCAATAACCTCTGCAACTGTATAGCTTCATCGTGGGCCAGCCATGGCTTCCAATACTGAAAGTAGGACTTCACAGTACCTTGCTGATCGATCGTCATAAATTATGTAAATGAACCAATTATCCTGAAGAAATGGTACACCAAAAGCAAAGAGTGTCAAGGGAGCTTATCAAATCATAAATAGAGGGATTTTCGGCAATGCTGGATGAAACAGAAAGAGTGTTGAATCGTGACGAACAATGTTCGTCAACAGCGCATTGCAGGCGGCACTTTTCATGACGGACAATGTACGTCAACAGCGCAGTGAAGAGTTAACCACCTGGTTAATTCATGTAATATTCCTGCAGGTACAAATCATATATTTGTATGTTAAATGAACAAACATTTTTTTTGTAATTTTGGAATTTACTTTGTTTTCATAAACAAATGCCAGAAGTCTCAATCACACCAGCATATGCTTGAAATATGCTAGCAGATGAAGTGTGGCTGTGGGACTGTCTGTGTGTTCTTGATGTTTAAAATTGTCCATTGTTATCACTCATCTTCATTCTCTCCCTATGTAGTCTGCATGGCATTTTGAGCCATTGTCATTGACTCAGTAATATCTAGGGATGCTAGGTCATTTATTTTCATGTTGAATGGACTGTCACTCGTCTCTGTCATTCATAGTCACGCTCATCACGTGCAGAGAAATAATGATTTCAAACTTTTTAGGGTCAAATCGAAACACCTTGCAAACGGCAGTCACTTCTGCCAAAGCCATTATCCTGAACGGCATTCTCAATGTGCAAAGCTTTAACAAATATCCCTTATGGAAATGAAATAGTGTTTCAACCCTCAACCAGCGGTATAAGGCAGAATGCAAGTTTTCTGGTAATGGCGTATGGACGCTGTCATCAGAATGGCTATTGAAACATTAATCTTTAGTACCTGTACCTCTGTTGCCATTGTTTTTGCTGCAATGAAGAACACTGTCTTTCTTTTGGTATCATACACAGAGTCTGACCTATCAAGAAGATTTGCAGGTGACCACACCTCTCCAACCTTCAATGAGACTTTTTTTTTTTTTTCTGTCATATTGAAGTCAGCTGGTGAAAAGAAAATCTAATGTGTGTGTAGCTTTAGTATTTTTAGAATGTGAGTTCATGGTCTGTGTCTGACAACTTTGTGAGCAGATTATTTCGGCTCAGCTGGAGGTGATGGAGGTGTTGACCAAACTAGTAGAGGCAGTTTTCACCTGCCAGCAGGTAAGATCATGTTCATTATGTTAATGTAGTAGTAACAATGATGATGATGATGATGATGATGATCATGATGATAATAATGATAGTATGTGGCGATAAAGGAGTTGAGATTTTATATTGGCAGTGATGAAAGGATAGAGCGGTATTGGGAACAGTCAGACAGTTATATGATGTGGAATAGAAAGTGATGCCAGTTCTGAACTTGGTACAATCAGACAGTTATATTGATGTGGAATAGAATGTTGATGCCAATTCTGAACTTTGTACAATCAGACAGTTATATGAGTGCAATAGAAAGTTGATGCCAATTCGGAACTGGATACAATCAGACAGTTATTTGATGTGGAACAGAAAGTTGATGGCAATTCTGAACTTGGTTACAATCAGATAGGTATATGATGTGGAATAGAAAGTTGATGCCAATTCTGAACTTGGTACAATCAGACAGTTATATGATGTGGAATAGAAAGTTGATGCCAATTCTGAACTTTGTACAATCAGACAGTTATATGATGTGGAATAGAATGTTGATGCCAACTGGGAACTGGGCACACTCTTCTTTTGCCTCTGGTTGTCCATGGACAATCACCTTTCACCATCATCATAGCCACCTTAGCAATAGCTGAAGATTTTTCAGCGCAGAATCAAAGCCCAACGCAAATGGCAGCCACTTCTGCAACAGCAGCCCTTATCCTGGAAGGACTTACTTTAATGATGAACGCTTCCCAAGTAATCTGTATGGGACTACCTTAATGATGAACGCTTCCCAGGTAATCTGTAGGGACTTACCTTAATGATCAACACTTCCCAAGTAATCTGTGTGGTAACGAAATAGCAGGTGACCCATGACAGGCAGTCTAAGTCAGGATGGTAGTGATGGTGATGGGGATGGTACATGGTGGAATGACAGTCAACTGACAGTGGCAAGATGAGCAGTATGGGTGCAGTGACAGCTACCTCACAATGGCAGTCGGCAATATAGGCGGAACAAAATAGTGACCATAATGGCAGATCGGCAGCACAGAGTGCAATGGTAACTACCTGGCAATGACAATGGGGGGAAAAAAAGGGACATTAATTTTAAAGACCCATTTGTTACATATCTGGGGGTCATGTAAGAGGACCACGTCCAATGACACCTTCATTTTCAACACCTGGCCGTAAAATCTGCCCTCCTGAGGGGCATGCACGCCCCAAATCGGGCCTCCAGCACGAAAAAGCCCCTCACTCCTACCTGATGTCCGTAAAAACCGAACCTAAAGGGGAGAACTGGCCAGCCCAGAAACAAGAGGGAGGCTCCCCAGGGGCCCGTTCAACACGTCCGCTCCACCTCCGGGGGACCTGCCACCATGGGCTAAACCCAGGGGGAGCGCCCACCCCACCAGTCCCACCCCCACGGGCCACCTGGATCCCCCCGGTTTTTCAGCGAGGGAGAGGCCCCTTCCCCGCGGAGCGCAGTCGGGGAAAAGGGAGGGACGGGGGGGGTGGGGGGATCCCAGTGGGAGCTTTCAACAAGGTGGTTAGGAGGTGGGGTGCGGTAGTTGGGCAAAAAAAGGGGGGCCACGACTAGTCGGAAAGCTTTTATCTAGGGCATGGGGTAAACCCCCACCTTGAACAGCGAAAAGATGGATGGGGATCCATTTTGACCGCATGTCAGCACTCCCCCCTTTTTTCCTTTGAATAAGGCTTGAAAAAATTTTCTATCTGCAAAAAAATAAGGAAAAAAAAAAGGGCACAAAGAAACTTCCATGCTGGTTCTTGCATCATTCCCAAAAGACAAAATGTGGCTACCAATGGTGTCATCAAAAAACGCACTAACATAAGTCTTAACAGTAGGAACAGGGGGGCCGGCTAGGAACAAAAAAAAAACATGAAGCATAGAAAAGCACAGTGTGGGGGAATCCACACAGCATTTTAGTGTGAACAATCTAAACGAAAGCTTTTGCTGCTGGGAAGAACCCACGCGGCGCGGCCACTCAGAGCCACTGCATTCATTTGCTCAACGTTTTCCCTTTTGACTCCGGCTAGCCCTAACCAGTCAGCCACCGCACTGCCAGACACGTTTACACACGTGTGTGTTGGACGCTTGGGAAAACTGGTGCAACATATTTTTACTGTACAGATTTTTTAGACTAAATTTCTGTAGGAGATAATAGCGCAGTGATACTTGAAGTGTGCAAAAGCTGGCTTTTCGCTCTTCTCTGTGGCCCATAATTATTCGTGTTTAAAACTTTCTACAGAACTTGTGACCGCAAACCTGCGGGCCGCGCCGCACGTCTTCCGCCGGACAAGCCGAAGCAAAGAGGTTACGCCCTAGGGCGAAGAGGCTAGGCGTTGGAAAAAATCTTGTGAATAAAATTTTATTTTAGCATTTGAAAAGGGGCCGTTTTACACCATTTAATAAACATTTTTCTTCATTGTCAATTTTAATGTACTATGGTTGCAGTAGAGCAACGTAGGCCAAATTTAAAAGGGGAAACGTAGGGGAAACTATTCATACAACAAAATAATACCTGATAACAGTAAGTAGTGGGCATAACAATAAAATGAATAATTATTAAATTAAAATAATCTCTTTAAAACACTACTACTTTTCTATGGGAAAATTAAAATTAAAATGGTTGTGGTATACCATTAGGGTTTTTGTGTGGGTGGTGTTGGTGGGGTTGTGTTTTGGGTGTTGTGGTGCTGCGGCGTGCGTGCGTGCTTGCGTGCGGCTGCCGGCGTGCGCGCGCGCCGCGTCGTGCGGCGGAGAGAGAGAGAAGAGAGAGAGGGGGGGGGGGGGCCGAAAGGATTAGGGAAAAAAACGTCACTCTCTCACTGAACATTTTGAACGTTTAAAGGTTTTGTTAGAAAAGTGGGGAAAAGGGTCTAAGAGATCAAAAAAAGAAAAAACAAATCATATAAGTTTTTGGGGTTTTTGCTTCTGAATAAACAAATCTTCAATGAATGTTCTGGAAGATAGGGAAAAGTACATTCAAAAATAGTTGTGTGTTTTGTACAAAACTTTAAAAAATCACAAACCGCAAACTTCAACTTCAGCAAAGAGTCGTGCATTGGCGAATTTGAAAAGCCCCCAAAATTAGGCACCGTTTTGACCCCATTTATCTTCATCAGTGTCGCTATAAAACCATTTAAACAGCAGGTAAAGGGGGAGCCAGAGAAAAAGATAAAGAAATCGCCGTTCTAAAAGTATTCCCAACCAAAAAACGAAAGGCCAATAAAAACCTGATCTTGAATATATTTCTTTTCTGCTCATCGAAGCCACAAAACTCCGGAAAAAAGTCCCAAACTGTATCATGCAGACTGCCCCACGGGCATAAATGAAACATTATTCCCGTCAAAAAACAATTTTCCTTTTTGTTCCATCTGATGCCACACAACTCCACCCAAAAGTTCAAGAGCGCATCATGCAGACCTTTTCCAAACTGCATTGACAAAGCTTTGTCCCTTCAGAAAAAAAATCCTCAGGCCTTTGGTCAGCTAAAGGCACCACTGAAAACAAGAAAGCTTATTTCACAAAATTTGCCCGCAAAAGCTCTCACAGTCCAGGTAAAATGACTGTCACATGCCAAACGGGGACACCGATTGTGCTGAAAAAAAATTAAAAAAACCCGGGAAAGCATAAATAAAGCTCGAACACCACTCAGGAAAAAACGAGCAAAAGAATGAACAAAATTCTTTGAAGATCAGGAACACGACAAGATCGGCCAACAGCGGGGCACAAAACTGAAGACGGCAAGCAAAGTACGCAAACACGGGTTTCTTAATAAAGCAAATGGGGTCAAGTATCTGAAACTGCAAACAAGGCCCTGCCCTTCGGGGGCATTTGGGGCCTCGTTTGCAAAGTACAGACTGCACAAACATTTTTCAAAGGGGAGCTGGGGGTACTTTTGCCATGAACAGAAAAAAAGGGAAAAACCCAGTCAAAGCCATTGAGAATAAATTCAGATAAAGTGTGGGGGTCTGGAATAGATCGATGGGATTATGGAACTGGTTCCAACCCCTTCTGCGGGCATTAAGGATTCCCAGCTTTTGCAAAAAACGGGGGTCTATGAAAAAAGGGCCGATTAACATGGCATGATGAAGTTTTCCAGAGAACGAAATCGGGACAAGATTGGGCGGGACCATGGAGGGGATCTTTTTAAAAATGATGCTTCAAAAGAAAACCCTGGTGAACCAAATTTCAAAGCAAACACATGCTTTATGCCCATTGCGAATTAAGGACACCCCGAAAACCTAAGAAGACTTTTGGGCCCCTTTACAAAAGCAAATTGAAGACCTTAAAAGCAGGAAGGGAGAGGCAAACAAACTCGCCTTTCTTTTTGGGAACATACTTTTTTAACTAAAATGTAGGACCCCGGGTGCCAGGGATCCCCCGTGTCTGTACTGCACAAAAAACAAGACCAGATGCAGCGCCCCCGGAGAACAAAAAGGGAAACATCACAAGAGAACTTCATCAATCAAAGGGACTATCAAAGTATAAGCGTGCAGAAAAATGAAATCAAAAAGCCAAACTATTCAAAATGTCATCAGAAAAACCAGTTTTGACATAAACGAAGCAGTGACACCTCCCTACCTTCCATCTTCCCTGGTTTGAAAAAAACACCATACCTGCTTGAAGATGAGTGCCATGCTCTTGATGAACGGGGGCAAGACATAAGCTTCACTTGATACACCTCTTGACAATTGTATATTTCTCATACATTTCAGCAGCAAGTAAAGAGCATAGAGGGCCCTTTAAAAAAAAAAGAAACTGCGAGACAACTCCATGCCAAAACCAAAAAAGTAAAAAAACAAAGAATTGAAGAAAGCAAAAAAGAAACCAAAAAGAAGTGGGGAAAAATGAAATCTACAGCACTTCATTGTAAATTTTTTCGGGCCCCTCACACAAATCTAGAAATGTTCTCGGGGAAACAAGATCTTCCCACAGCTTATCTTTTCCCGGGGCCCTTTTTTTGGGAACCATTGCAACAAGTATCTGAAAGAACCGTGTACAAAACATCTTCAGAGTGTTTTCAGAAAAGACAGGAGAATTTCCCAAAACGCGGCCCAACTAAATACATCAGAAACATCGTGACAAGTTCCTGAGCGAATGCCCCTTCCTATTTTCACGGCGCTATCGCTCAAAGAGCCCGTGATGATGAGATTTAAAAATGAAAAACCATTTAACGGTACATGGCCTTTACAGAAAAAGTTTCCCCAAAACTGCATCATTTCCCAAAAAAACTCTGTTGGGAACACACGTGTCCCTGGGTCAACACTGGGGGGCAGGATGGCACTGCGGAGAGCAAGAGGCAGGGGAAAACACCCACAACAAGCCTGTTGAAAGAGTCTGGGCTTTAAAAACAACAGCAACAGCCAAATCCGCCACAGAGCACGACACGTGGCACCACAGTTTTAGGGCTGATACTGCCCCCCCGGAAAAAAAAACAAGCACTGATTACGGGAAACGTTTTTGAAAATTTTCAGTTTTACATTCTTCCCAAGCCTTTATATTTTTGTAGAACAAAAATTCAAATAATGTTTCCCGGGGACTTTTGGGGGCCCTCCTTTCAGAGCGAGAGGAACAGTATGAAAAATCATATACGTAAGATTTGTTAAAAAAAAAAGCATACATAAGTCTATCCCAAATTGACACCAAAATAATTGTGTACAAATCAACCATAAACGTAAGAGCATATAATTTACTTTCAATTTACTATGTTCACTGATACAAGTTGAATTTCTGTTTTAATGGGGGTTTTAAAATACCAAAATATTGACCTTTTTTTTCCAAGATTTTCATAATTGATAAATTTGTTTTTAAAAAATTTTTACATAAGTGAGAGTAACTACTGAACATCAACTATATTTTTTTGTTTTGATTTTTTTTTTAAACGGGCAAAGTGTACTTTCCTGTTAAAAGTGTTGGGGGGACGGGGTGGGGGGGGGGGGCGGTTTGAAAAGAGGAGAGGGGCCAAACAAAAGCCCCTTTAGTGCACACCTTCTTAACACAAGCCGCGATCTGAGAGTGTAGGCACACCACGAGACATGCGCAACAAGACAGTTTGGTTGTGTTAAAAAAAAGTAGGAAAAGTTTTTTGAGAGAAGTGGATATTGACACAGAACCTGGCTTTACCGTGAGTAAAACCCTGTTGTGGTGTGTGTGCGTGCGGCGTGCGGGGTGCGTGTGTGTGTGTGCTTTTTGTTGTGTGTTGTGTGCGTGTGTGGGTGTGGTGGTGTGTGTGTGGTTTTATCATGTGGTGGTGTGTGTGTGTGTGTGGTTGGGGATCTGTTTGTTTGTTAAGTCAGCAGCACGTCATTTTCAATTCAGCTTTTCTCTCTCTCCTCTCCCTTCTCTCTCTCCTCTCCCTCTCTCTCCTCCTTTCCCCCCCCCTCTCTCTCTCTCTTTTTCTCCCTCCCCTCCCCCTTCCCCACCCCCTCGTCTCTTTTCCGGGTTGCCGTGTTAGGTTGTGTGTGTGTGTGTTGTGTGTGGGGTTTGTGGTTTTATATCTTTTTTGTTCTTGAATCAGCATGCACTCAGTTTTTCAGTTCAGTTTTTTCTCTTCTCTCTCCTTCTCTCTCTTCTCCCCTCTCTCTCCTCCTCCCTCTTCTCTCTCTCCCCTTTCCTCTCTCCTCTCCTCTCCCCTTTAAAACCCCCCCTCTCCTCTCCCTCCCTCCGCCCAGACTCGTAGGCCGGTGCCGGTATAGAATTTTTAGTGTGTGTGTGGTGTGGTTGTTGGGGTGTGTGTGTTGAGAGAAGAAAAAGAGAGGTGGTGTGGTGTGTTGTGTGAGAGAGAGAGAGAGAAGAGTGTGGTGTGTGTGTGTGTGAGAGAGGAGAGAAAAAGAGAGAGAGAAGAGATTTGTCATTTTTGAGGCAACCATTGTCATGTGAAACTTTTCCTCTGATCATGCTTTATTGATTTGTATTACAAAGCTATCTGTGCATGTCAAGTTTTCAAAATGTATTTTTAACTCCTCCCTCCCACCTCCACCCCCCCTCCTCTCTTTTCTGCATGCTTTTAAATTTTATTTTGTGTGTACAAAGGGGATCCGGCAATTTTGTTTCTTTTGTTGTATTTTCCCAACAGTCCTTTTCCCCCCCCACCCCCAATCTCCCCCCCCCTCTCTCTCATGTCAGACTCTCTCTCTCTCTTCTCTCTCCTCTCTCTCTCTCTCTCTCAGTTTTTTTCATGCCGCCCGGGTACACTTTCCAGTTTCTTTTTTTTCCCTATTGATTTTAAAGTGGAAATTTGCGTGCAGTGTCTTTGAGTCATGTTTACTCAACCATTCCTCTCTCACCTCTTTTTTGTTTTTCTCTCCTCTCTCCCTCCCCCTTCCCCTCTCTCTCTCACAGACCACACACCAAAACACACACACACACACACCACAACCCCACACACACAACCACACACAAACCACTCGACTTTTTGGGTTGCAAACGTTTTTTTTGCAAGCGCGGTTTGTTTTTTTTTTGTTTTTTTTCCCTTATCAGGCGTTAAAATTCATACCAAACCCACATCTGTTTAAAGTTAATAAAACATAATAGGGGATTGACGGAAATTTTTGCTTTTATGTACATAAAGTGAGTGTGCGCGCATGTGTGCACGTGTCCATGTGTGTGTGGTTTTGTGTGTGTGTGTGTTTCACGCCGCGCGCGCACGCGTACGTGCGTGCGTTTTGTGTATTGTAAGAATTCGTGTATGTGTAAGAATAACCTTTTGAGAAAAAAACGCCACAGGGGGGGTGGACAAAGACAATTCCGCTTTTTTCGGTGAAAAAAACCCCACGCTGGGCAGCCCTTGTGTAAACATTGGTCACTATAGGGGGCATACAACACCAAAGCTGTGTAGTTCGCTATTCCCCACGCTTTTAGTACAAGCCCCAAAAGCCACTTGGCCCTTATCTCCCCGACACTCAGGGTTTTTAGATACAAACCGTAACAGTAACAACCGGGGTTGGGGCGCGCGAACAATTTTTTACTTTTTGTTTTCCCTCTCACGCTTTGAAAATTTGACTCAACACTTAATCCAGTCAAATTGCCGGACCTATCACAACACACAAAAATAAGAAATGTCTCTTTACTTGTACTCCTCCCCGTGCCAATGTTAAGCTAAATAATCAGCAGCTGGGGGTTTTTTTTTTGGGTTTTTTTTTTGATCTCTTTGCATACACACACCAAAAAAAGATTTTGTTGCAGCATCCAAAGATGGGAAATTTAGAATCTATTCCGTTTAGGCTATGTCGCACTGAAACATTTATAATTCCCACTCAAGAAACAAGGGGGTGGGTTTTATTACTGCCTACACTGTTTTTTTGGGTGTTGGGTGTTTTGTTTTGCGGGGGGGACCATTTTTACCCCACAAAGCCGGGGATTTGAAATCATCCCCGAGGGGGATCACCTGGAATTCCCAGCAACCCTCACAGCATTTGTGGGGGTGGGAGTGCATTTTTTAAATGTGTTTTGAGAAAACGTTTGGTTGTGTACAGGGAGGGTTATTGTTCAAGTGCATGGGGACATTTCAAGTTGTTTTGGTAAGATTCCTTCTTGTTCCATCACATTCTCTGCATTTGTCCCTGCCTCTGTCTGTCTGTCTGTCTCTCTCCTGTCGTCTGTTTGTGTCCTCTTTCCTCTCTCTTTTCTCCTCTCTTCTCGCCTGTTGCTCTTTTTGCTGCTTCTGTGGCCATGTTTTTATTGCTGGGATTTCTCAGTTTTTGTGTTTTCCCGTGTACACCTCCTGTCTTGTCTCTCTCTTTTCTGCCTACCTTTTGTACTTCTGATGTCTTTGTACCAAGGTCTGTCTGCCTTTTCTGTATTTCTATTTTTTTCTCTCTCCTTTGTCTCTCTCTCTCCTGCTCTGTCTCCTTTTAGGTGATCTTTCTCCTTTCTCTCACTCTCTCCTCTCTCTCTTTCTCCTCTCCCCCCTCTGTCTGTCTTCTGTCCGGGTCTTCCTCATCTCCTCCTCTCCTCTCGCGTGTGTGTGGTCCTCTCTCCCCTGTCTGTCTGTCTCTCTCTCTCTCTCCTCTCCTCCTCCCCTTTTTTTCCCCTTCCTCCCCTTTTCCCCTTCTCCCT
>JAFLJL010005215.1:0-5000 GCA_018398815.1 Conus ventricosus
ACCGATCGGTCAGAAAACCCCCTGGTTCTGATGGGAACGACCCGACGTGACATTTGGCTGACAAAAACAGTCGTGGGATAGCGTCCCAAAGAGAGAAGAGAGAGAGAGAGAGAGAGAGAGAGAGAGAGAGAAAAGAAGAGAGAGAGAGAGAGAAGAGAGAGAGAGAGAGAGAGAGGAGGTGGGTGACGGAAATGTCCATACTTTCAAGCTCTCTGACAGCTCCACGATGTCCATCAAACCCACGTTCTGGTAGCATCTCCAGCATCAGCAATCTATGTGGGCAAACAGCAACAACAACAACACACACACACACACACAAACACACACACACCAACACACACACACACACTACCCACACACACACCCCCACACACACACACACACACAACACAAGCAAGTGCGCACACACACAACGCACACACACCACACACACACCCACAAAACACACACACACCACACAACACACACACACACACACACACAAACACACACACCCACACACATACGCGTGCGCGCGCACACACGCACACACACACACACAAAACACACACACACACACCACACACACACACACACCCCACACACACACACGTGCGCGCGCACATACACAAACACACAGGCGCGCACACACACACACACACACGCGCGCGCGCCCTGCCCCACGAACACACGACAAAGCACAAACACACACACACACACACACACACACACACACAACACACACACACACACACACACACAACACACAGTGGTCAGGGGAAACAATCCTGCCAGTTATCGGGAAACAATGCTGTCATGTCAGGGGAAAAATCCTGTCAATGGTTGAAGGGAAAAAACAAAACATTGGGCCCGAGGAAACAATTCTGTCAGTGGTAAAGGAAAGCAATGTTGTCATGGTCATGGAAACAATGCTGTCAGTGGTCAGGGGAAACAATGCGTCAGTGGGCAGGGGAAACAATTCTCTAAGTGGTCAGGGGAAACAATGCTGTCAGGTCAGGGAAACAATGCTGTCAGGGGTCAGGGGGAAAAAATTCTGTCAGTGGTCAGGGGGAAAAAATTTCCCCAGTGGCAGGGAAACAATCCTGCCAGTGGTCAGGGAAACAATGCTGCCAGTGGTCAGGGGAAACAATTCTGTCGTGGGCAGGAGAAACAATTCTGTAAGTAGTCAGAGGAAACAACCCTGTCATGGTCAGTGGAAACAATGCTGCCAGTGGTCAGGGAAACAATGCTGCCAGTGGTCAGGGGAAACAATTCTGTCAGTGGTCAGGGGAAACAATTCTGTCAGTGGTCAGGGAAACAACCCTGTCAGTGGAGGGAAACAATGCTGCCAGTGGTCAGGGGGAAAAAATGCTGTCATGGTCAGGGAAACAATGCTGTCAGTGGGCAGGGAACAATCCTGTCAGTGGTCAGGGAGACAATGCGTCAGGGTCAGGGGAAACAATGCTGCCAGTGGGCATGGGAAACAATTCTGTAAGTAGTCAGGGGGAAAAAAATGGTGTCAGTGTCAGGGGAAACAATTTCCTCAGTGTCATGGGAAAAATGCTCTCAGTGGCAGGGAAACAATGCTCTCAGGGCAGGAGAAAACAATGGTGTCAGTGGTCAGGCAAGCAATGGTGTCATGTCAGGGGAAACAATGCTCTAAGTGGTCATCGGAGGCAATCTTCAGTGGTCAGGGGAAACAATGCTCTCAGTGGTCAGGGGGAAAAAATGCTGCAAGTTGGGCAGGGAAACATCGCTGTCAGTGGTTAGGGAAACAATTCTGGGCAGTTGTCAGGGGAAACATCGGGTGCCAGTGGTCAGGGAAACAATTCTGTCAGTGGTCAGGGGAACAATGCCCGTCAGTGGTCAGGGGAAAGAATGCTGTCAGGGATCAGGGGAAACAATTCCGTCATTGGAAACAATGCTGTCAGTTGTCTGGGAAACAAAATTCTGTTAGTGGGCAGGGGGAAAAAATACTGTCATGGTCCCGGGGAAACAATGCTATCAGTGGTCAGGGGAAACAATGCTGCCAGTGGTCAGGGAAACAATGCTGTCAGTGGCAGGGAAACAATGCTGTCAGTGGTCAAGGAAAACAACGCTGTCAGTGTCAGGGGAAACAATTCTGTCTGTGGTCAAGGAAAACAATACTCTCAGTGGTCAGGGGAAAAAATTCTGCCAGTGCTCAGGGACACCATGGGGTCAGTGGTCAGGGGAAACATTTTTGTCAATGGGCAGGGGAAACAATTCTGTCAGTGGTCAGGAGAAAGAATGCTGTCACTGGTTTAGGGAAACAATGCTGTCAGTGGTCAAGGAAACAATTCTGTCAGTGGTCAGTTTAAACAAAAGCTGTCAGTGGAGAAGGGGGAAAAAATGCTGCCAGTTGGTCAGGGAAACAATGGTGTCAGTGGTCAGGGAAACAATTCTGTCAGTGGTCAGGTAAACAATGCTCTCAGTGGTCATGGGAAAAATCTCTCAGTGGACAGGGGAAACAATGCTCCCCTGTGGTCAGGAAACAATGGGGTCAGTGGTCAGGAAACAATGGTGGGCAGTGGTCAGGGAAACAATGCTGTCAGTGGTCAGGAAATACAATGCCGCAAGTGGTCAGTGGAAGCAATTCTGTCCGTGGTCAGGTGAAACAATTCTGTCAGTGGGGCAGAAAAACAATACTGTCAGTGGTTAGGGAAACAATTTTGCCAGTGGTCAGGGACACAATGGGTAAGTGATCAGGGAAACAATTCTGTCAGTGGTCAGGGGACACAATTCTGTCCGTGGTCAGGGGGAAAAAATGCTGCAGTGTTCAAGGGAAACAATTCTGTCAGTGGTCAGGGGAAACAATGCTGTCAGTGCAGGGGGAAAAATGCTGTCACTGGGCAGGGAAAGAATGTTGTCAAATGGTCAGGGAAACAATGGTGAAAGTGGTCAGAGGAAACAATTCGTCAGTGGTCAGGTGAAACATACTGTCAGTGTCAGGGGAAACAATGCTGCAGTGGTCCGGGAAACAATGGTGTCAGTGTCAGGGGGAAACAATTCTGTAAGTAATTTAGGGGAACAATGGTGTCAGTGGTCAGGGGAAACAATGCCTCATGGGTCAGGGGAAAAATGCTCTCAGTGGTCAGGGACACAATGGTTCAGTGGGCAGCGGGAAAAAATGGTGTCAGGGTCAGGGGAAGCAATCCTGCAGGTCAGGGAAACCCAACCTCCCCAGTGGTCATGGGAAACAAAGCTGCCATGATCAGGGGAAACATCGCTGTCAGTGGTTAGCGGAAACAATCCTGTCATGGTCAGGGGGGAAAAACTTTGTCGGTGTCAGGGGGAAAAAATGCTCTCAGTGGTCAAGGGAGACAATGATGCCAGTGGTCAGGAAAGCAATGCTTTCAGTGTCAGGGAAACAAAATTTTCATTGGTCAAGGAAAACAATGCTGTCAGTGGTCAGGGGAAACAATTCTGCAGTGGGCAAGGAAACCAATGCTGTCAGTGGGCAGCGGAAACAATGCTGTCATGGTCAGGGAAAGAATGCTGTCAGGGGGCAGGGAAACAATTCTCTCAGTGGTCAAGGAAAACAATGCTGTCAGTGGTCAGGGGAAACAATTTTGTCAATGTTAAGAAACCAATGCTGTCATGATGAGGGAAACAATCCCTGTCAGTGGTCAGGGGAAACATCGCTGTCAGTGTTAGGGGAAACAATCCTGTCAGTGGTCAGGGGAAACAATTTTGTCGTGGTCAGGGGAAACAATGCTCCAGTTGTCAACGGAAACAATGATGCCAGTGGGCAGGAAAACAATGCTTTCAGTGGTCAGGGAAACAATCTGTCAGTGGTCAAGGGAAAACCCAAAGCTGCAGTTTGGGCAGGGGAAAAATTCTGGCAGTGGTCAAGGAAACCAATGCTGTCAGTGGGCAGGGGAAACAATGCTGTCAGTGGTCAGTGGAAAGAATGCTGTCAGGGGTCAGGAAACAATACTGTCAGTGGTCAGGGGAAACAATTCTGTCAGTGGTCAGGGAAACAATAGTGAAACGGTCATTGGAAACAATGCTCTCAGTGGTCAGGGGAAACAATATTGCCATTGGTCAGGGAAACAAGCCACAGTGGTCAGGGAAACAATTCGTCATGGGCAGGGAAAACAATGCCGCAAGTGGTCAGTGGAAACAATTCTGTCCGTGGTCAGGGAAAAAAAATACTGTCCATTGGTCAGGCGAAACAATGCTGTAAGGGAAACAATGAAAGTAAGTGATCAGGGAAACAAAACCCGTCATGGTCAGGGAAACAATGCTGTCAGTGGTCAGGGGAAACAAATGCTGTCCGTGGTCAGGGGAAACAAAGCTGTCATTTGGGCAGGGAAACAAATTTTGTCAGTGGTCAGGGAAAACAATGCTGTCAGTGGTCAGGGGGAAAAAATTCCCGTCAGTGGTCAAGGAAATACCCTGTCAGTGGTCAGGGGGGAAAAAATGCTGTCATGTCAGGGGGAAACAATGCTGTCAGTGGTCAGTTGAAGCAATGGTGTCAGTGGTCAGTTGAAACAATGCTTTATGGGCAGGGAAAAAAACCCTGTCAGGGCAGGGAAACAAATTTTGTCAGTGTCAGAAGGAAACAATTCTGCCAGTGGTCAGGGAAACAATGCTGCCAGTGGTCAAGGAACAATTCTGTCAGTGTTCAGGGGAAACAATTTTGTCAGTCGTCAGGGAAACAATGCTTTAGGGAATCAATGGTTTTAAGTGGTCAGGGGAAACAATTCTGCCAGGGTCAGGGGAAACAATGTTTTCAGTGGTCAGGGGAAACAATGGTTTCCAGTGGTCAGGGGAAACAAAACCTGTCAGTTGTCAGGGGAAACAATGCTGTCAAAGGTCAGGGAAACAATTCTGTCGGTGGTCAGAAAACAATGCCTCAAGTGGTCATTGGAAAACAATTCTGTCAGTGGTCAGGGGAAACAATGCTGTCAGGGGCAGGGAAACAATGCTGTCAGTGATCAGTCAAACAATTCTGTCAGTGGTCAGGGGAAACAATGCTGTCAGTGGTCAGGGGGAAA
>JAFLJL010005215.1:10000-13700 GCA_018398815.1 Conus ventricosus
GGAAAAAATCAGTGAGTTAATTTCAGGATGGGAGCCGATAGGGAACTGGTATCGTCAGCAAAGCTCTCATGGACTGGCGGCCCCTGTGAGTCGACAAGGGACTACTACGGGACAAAAAGGATGGCCCAGACAAACCCGAGGCACACCATACCAAGAAGAGAACGTTGGTTTCCTTAACACACTGTCGAGTCCTCCATCAAGTTGATAATCCCTCAAGGCTTTCTTTGGGGGGGCCAAAGGAAAGTTTTAAGCGTGAAACAAAATTTATGATCGATCTATCAAAAGTCAGAGAGGTCCCAAAATCGCTAATAAAGGAACATTTCATCGTCAAGCCCCAAGAGGGGGTCATTGACTATATGGAGGGGCTGTTCACAACTATGGCTTTTCGTAAGCAATGATAGGATTAAAAGGTGATTTTTTCAAGATGTTCTAAATTTTTTTTTTCCCAAAACGATCTTCTCCAAAAATTTTGATAAAAAAGGACAAATTTGTTACAGGCCGATAATTCTTTAAAACGTTTTTATCTAATGAAGGTTTCTTGATCATGACGTCCCACTGCGGACCGGAAGATCTCAGGAACGTGACCAGAGGACAAAGAGGTATTGATTACACGAGTAAGATTGGGTAGGACGTCATCAATGCACTGAAAGAGCAAGTTAGTGGGAATGGCATCGAGTTCACATGATTTAGGGCTGCATCGCAAACAAAGTTTTTTGACATAGTCTTGACTTACAGGGCTAAAACAAGCCAAAGGAAGTCCACAGTAAACTTTGTCATTCAGAGAATGTAGAGGTGCAGTAGAATCTAGCTTTTCACGGATAGTGTCAATTTTGCCATTGAAAAACTCTAAGAATTTCCGAGGGAGCTCTTGAGTTTGGAAGATGGTGGGAAGGGGGGGGGGGGGATAGCTGACTTTGCCTAGGAGACTATTTGTGACATTAATAGTTGCTTGGCCGTATTACAGGCCAATATCTTTTAAGAATAGAACAAGGTTTTTGGTTGATGAACAATGTCAGTAACATGATTTCTCGCAGTTTGATATATTTCCCTGTGCACATTTGCTCTCTCTCTCTCTCTCTCTCTCTCTCTCTCTCTCTCTCTCTCTCTCTCTCCTCTCTCTCTCTTTCTCTCTCTCTCTCTCTCTCTCTCTCCTCTCTCTCTCTCTCTCTCTCTCTCTCCTCTCTCTTTTCTCTTGCTGGGGGCGCGAACGGTAGTTTTGGCGCGTCAAGACGCACTTTACAGTTCTCTGTAAATTTCATTGTCTACGTTGAGGTAAGTGCAGTATTTCTACCCAGATTTGATCACGCAGTGCATGAAGTGTCATGCCATCCGGAGCATTAGACTTCAGGGTCTCTTGTGGCTCTTTTCTGCCCATTTTTCTGGCTTACATGTCAAAACGGGCTAGGCAGAAATTCAAATTCCGAGTCGCCATACTGCAGCTGAAAGAAGAGTGGACGGTGCTGTGGCAGGTTTGCTCCTGTCATACTTGTTCTGGGGGAGTCTTCTCCTCCGTTGCGGGACATCGAAAGCATCCCTGATCCCAACCCTTCGCAAGGCCGTGAGAGCTCCAGGCAGACCCGATTCTCCAGCACGGGACGAGCGGTGGCAGAGTGAGCCTGGAGAAGCCTGTCAACCCTCAGGGAGGCGCCACTACCCAGCCGACGAAGCAACCGTCCTTGTCCGACCTCATGACCATGTTCCAGTCGATGGACAGGAAATTCGACGAGGTCAAGCAGGATATACGTGTCCTGCGTGAGGGGTATGCTGCCATGCTGGAGGAGCTGAGAGGGCTGAGGCGGGAGATGGACGAACTTCGGCAGCAGAACAACGACCTGCAGAGAATGAACAATGACCTGGCATCGAGGATGGACAACCCGGAAAGGAAGACGGACGACCTGGAGGGGAGGTCCAGACAAAACAACGTTCTGTTCTACGGCTTGCCTAGGAGTGAAAACGAGACAAGTGCTGAATGTGAAGACCTGCTTAGGATCTCATCACTGACAAGTTGGGACTGTCCCGTGACGTAGAGTTTGATAGGGCCCATCGCGTGAACTCTAAACAGATTCCCCGATCATCGCTTGGTGTGTTTTCTACAAACAGAAGATGGACATACTGAGAGCGAAACGGAAACTTAAGGGCACCAGCGTCTTTGTGGGCGAGGACTTATCCACCAGAGTGAGAGAAATGCAAAGAAAACTGACACCTCATCTGAAAAAGGCGCGAAGTGATGGGAAACGGGCCACCATGATCCATGATCATCTGTTAGTGGACGGTATTGGGTATATGTTGGACTCAGGTGACCATCTCGTGCCAATGAAATAGGGTTCCGGCCGGTCCCTTTCTCATCCCCGATCTTTGTCCGCGGCTGTTGAGGGAACGTCTACTGAGGCGACACCGGTTACCTGGTCACCGCACGACAGTGGCAGTGAGCTGGCGACGCCACGTGAAAACTGTGCACCCGTGTTCTGTGACGATGTTTTTGTGTCACCTGAACACGTGGACAGTGATGCCGTCGGTGTGTTGAATGAAAATGTAAATAGTTCGAACTCGTCCGAGTTGAGAAATGAGTTTAATGATGCCAGTGTGTGTAATACATCAAAACCGTTTTCTTTCCTACATTGGAACATTAATGGATTGCTTACAAAAATATATGATCATGATTTTGTTTCGTATGTCTGTTCTTTTGATTTTGTCTGTTTAGTTGAGACGTTTGCAGAAGATTTTCAATTGTCTATTTTTAAAGGGTACACGGTGTTTTGTAGACCGGCTGTTAAACTGTCAGTACAAGGAAGACGCTCAGGCGGAGTTGTCTGCCTTATAAGGAATGAGCTGTGTCCTTATGTCAAACCTGTATGTGTAAAATCTTCTCTTTTCTACGCTTTTCTTTTGAATAAATGTCTTTTCGGTATAGATAGAGACATTATGTATGTTTGTGCTTACATACCACCAGAAAACTCTATTATGTGCATTTTGACTGTGAAAATGGTGTCGCTTTATTGGAAGATTTTTTATGTGACTGTTTGCTGTGTAATGAAGACCATGATGCTTATGTAGTAATAAATGGAGACTTAAATGGTAGAACCTCTAACCTTTCTAGTGATTTTATATCTAATGAGTGTGATTATGAAAATCAACATTTGAGTGGTCCTTTGAACTTGAACAGAAATTCTGAAGACCATGTGCTTAATAACTATGGCAAAATGTTACTCAACATGTGCACTGTTTTAAACCTGTGTATTTTGAATGGTATGTGTCAGGGTGACCTTCAAGGTCATTACACGTACATATCGGATAATGGTAGCAGTGTAAATGATTATTTTTTACTGTCGAATGATCTGTTCTCAATAATTTCTGATAGCAGTAGAATGAATGTGTCTGACAGGATCGAATTTGATCATTTGCCTTTAGAGTTATGTATTCAAGAGAATGTAAATATGTTGGTTCACGACCACCCATGTGATTCTGCCCGAAAACCCCCCTTTTCACATACAAATCACGTCCATCACATATCAGTTTTGGCCAAAATTAACACCTGTTTTTAAACAAAATTAACACCCCAAAACTGCCAAAAATTGACGTAATCAGTACTTTAAAACGGAGGTTTCCGTGCAGAATCACATGGGCGATCGTGAACCAACATATTTACATTCTCTCCAGGAAAATTTTGGACAGTCTCATCAACGTTAATCAATATTGCTGA
>JAFLJL010005215.1:14700-36806 GCA_018398815.1 Conus ventricosus
AATAAAAAGAAAACGTTTCCTGACAGCAGTTATAGTGTCTAGACTACAGTTACTAACAGTTGAACACTATCATTTGATCAGTGGAAGAAAGAATTCAATCTACCCAACCTCACTCCAGAGGAACTTAAATACGAAAAACATTATCTAATGGAAGAAAACAGTAGACGGTAGACGCAGTATTTAGATTTTTTTTTCTTACTGTGTACACACGTATTTAGATTTCTGTTGTAATTTTGATCATGTCACTGGTGTGGAAGTGGGTGCAGGGAAAGAAAGAATGCGTAGTGAGTACATACTAGAGAGGAGATTTCACAATTCACCATCACAACATTTCTCGCTTCTTTTCAAGGAAGAAAGGCAACATGGACTGCATTAGAATCCCGTTGCCTTGAGCACATGTTTAGCAAAAGAATCCATGATATTCACAGGAAAACAAAAACGAATAAACAAACAAAACATGAGAGACCTATGATCATTTATGACGGTAAAAAAAAAGATCATTGGTCTCTACACAAGAATCTATTAGTATCAGCGGGCGATTTTAAGCGTGGATGGAATATTGGATATAAGTAGATATCCATGCAAGCTGTTCAGCATCTTTATGTTGATTGTTTATTGACAGAACCATGATTCAAAGAATCAAACAAAATTATGCATGTAAGCATCATTGTACATTACCCCTCCCCCACCCCACACTCACACATGCACTTTCGCACGCATGCATGTACGCATGCACTGAGAGAGAATGCGAATGCGATATGCGAATGTTTATTCAGATTTTTAGGCCTAGGCCCCTACCTGAAGGGGGTGGTCGTTCACCGACTCATATAATACATACATATATATATATATATATATATTTATATATATATTTATATATATATATTATATATATACATATATATATATATACATAACATGGAATTTAGACACTGGTCATAAAGCATTTGTCATGTACTAAACAAAAATAAAGTAAAGCATAACAAAGCAAAACAGAGAAGAAGAAAAAATGTCATTGGTCTGTGGTCCATCAATAGCACATTTTTATGTTGAAGCAATACACAAACGTTTTAAAGCTTATAAGTGAACAGTGCTACATTAGATAATACACACTCATTTCTAACATGCCATAAGTAGATTATGAACCTGAACTACGAATGGGTCAAAAAAAAACTTCTTGGGCTGAATATATCTTATCCCCAAATCATGGAAGAACCGGGCAAACACAGAAATAATATGAATGGGGCATCTTCCTTCAGAAACAGTGACACAAGCGAACCACTAACATCATCTTGCTATTTTCCCACTGTATCTAAATCGTGCTGGCTATATCTGACCACACGTTACAAATCTTAGGTATTTTTTTGTTTAGAGCAACACTTTTAACATATCGAATTCATAGCAAGTCAACAAACGGTTCCACAAGATTGTTGTCTTAAAATGCCACAATATTCAGCAAATCGTGTCGCTGGTGAGCATGTGACCTATGTCAGTCTTGTCCACCTACAATCAATGATATCCATTGTTTAAAAAAAGAGCATTTACTAAAGGCTTGCAATACTTTTCGAACAGCCTTTGGTATATCCCATACAAAAGTCAAAAAAAAAACCGATTATAAAATAGGCACTTACGAAACATTTGTGGACCCACGTCTTTCTTTTTCCCATTATATCAAGATCAGTATAACACATTATTTGCATTAACGCTTTAGAATGGTAAAAAGAACTGCACTGAGAAGAGAGAAGGAGGAGAGAGAAGAGGAGAGTAGAGAGATGAGAGAGAGAGAGAGATAGAGAGTAGAGAGGGAGAGAGAGAGAGAGGGGCAGGGAGGAGAGAGCGAATTGAGATAGAGAGAGAAAGAGAGAGAGAGAGAGAGAGAGGAGAGAGAGGAGAGGGAGAGTAGAGAGAGAGAGAGAGAATAGAGAGAGATATAGTAGGAAGAGAGATCTAGCGTGCTCCACTGTATCCCCGCCAAACGTTGCCTGGGCCCGCATGAAATCACCCCACTGATCTGTGCAACATCCTTTAATGGATACGTGTGAAACGAGATAAAGTAAATCTGTTGGTTCACGTTAACGGACCACTCCATGTTATTTTCCCGAAAACCCACCTTTTTTTTTCAGCAAACAAATCCACGCTCCATCACATATTAGTATTGGCTAAATTTAACACCACTGTTTTATTTAAACAAAATTAACGCGCAAACAGCCCAAAAAATTGACGTAAATCATACATATTAAAAACGGGGGTTTTCCGTTTCAGAATAAACATGGGTGATATCGTGAACGAAAACATATTTACATCCTCTCCAGACAACATAAAAAAATTAAAGGTTTACAGTATGCTCCTTCCTTCTACCTTCTAACACTATTAATAAATTAGAGACAAAAAACAACAATCCTTTTCCAGATCTAGAACTGATCAAAGCATTACCAACCAGTTCACTCGAACCACCCTCACCCCCCACACGCAGTGGCTCTGTTTGGCCTGCCGAGGTCTAGGAAGGACTCCTGGCTACAGTTGAGAGGGGAAAAAGGAGTTTGAGCACTGAAATAGGTCGCGCTACAGCTGTAGACGCCGAAATATAGGTCAACTAGTAATGACATTTTTGATCTACTTTCTGTTAAAAAACGTCCTGCTTCTCAAACTTTTTGTGACTGCCTTTTTTTCAGACGGCCCTGGGCCCCCATTAAATTAAAATGGGGCTTTTTTTGTTATATAATGAAAATGACTTTTTAAAAATAAAAAGAACTTTTTTGTTTTTGTTGCACTGAGGCTTCATCAACGGAATTGGCTCCTGCTTAGGTCGTTTGTGCTTTCGTCGTTTTTTGCTTCACCCGCTTTAAAAAGGCAGCCTATCATCAGGCGGCCGCCGACGGAAACTTTGAAAAGATCCTGAATTCAAGTCAGGGCTATGATAAGTGGATTTTTGGGTTGGCTGTCCTCGATTTACACATCGTTTTTCATAAGTGTGAACTACAAAAAGCCCCTTTTTCCCACTTTCATCTTTTCCCCCTTCCCACAGCACCCGCCCTGTCTATTTTGTGACTTGATTTCTGTGTGTGTGTGTTGAGTGTGTTTGTGTGGTGTTGTGTGAGTGTGAGGTTGTGTGTGTGTGTGTGTTGTGTGTGTGTGTGTTGTGTGGTGTGTGTTGTGGTGTGTGTGTTTTAGAGAGAGAGAGAGAGGGTGCATAGTGAATTGAGAGGAGAGAGGAGAGAGGGTGGAGACAGACAGACAGACAACAAAGGCGTAAACAGACAGACATAGAGAGATGTGGGAGTGAATGAGGGAGAGAGAAACTGATTAATTAATTTTTTAAAATTATAATTTTATTCTGTTTAAAAATAAAAAAGCCCGAAGAAGTTAAAAAGCCTTACTATATACTTTACAAGTTGAATTGGAAGGGCCAAGGAGAAGAGTTAAAGGAGAAGGTTTGAAAATCAATTACTGATCGGGTTTTTTAAATACATAAAATATCAAACAAGAAGCGTGAAAGCAGGCCATCAGTGAAATAAACGGATTTCCTTGGCCCCCCAACCAGCTATAAAGTTAGGTTGCCAATTAGTTGATTATATGCTTCTAAAGATATAAAATCTAACTTTTTCATACTACTACTCCTGAAGTGTAACAATTTGTTTTTAATAAAGATTTAGGTTTTGGCGATAGAAGAAGGCCAAAAATAATCAGCTGAATTTACAATTATATTTTAATATTAATTTTGATTTAAAAATGGCTGCCGAACAGAGGTGAAATCTAATTAAAAAAGAAATGTAGATTATCTATTTTTAGCGAAACATTGAAAGTACTAAAAACATTAATTTAGTGAATTTTGTGGGTTTTGAGAATGATGTAAACAATATAATAAAAAGATTGAAAAGACGCTATACCTACACATCCACCCATCCACACACTCCCTCATTTTCCCACGCAACAATGAAAAAGGTACTAAAACATTGATTTTAAAGTGGAATTTGGTTTTGAGAATTGATGTACAACAAAATATACACCCATCACCTATCACTATTAAACAACGTGCAGCAAACAACTTTAAGCAAACTTGACTGAAAGAAGTAGACAAATCTAAAAAAATTAGCAGGCGATAATGTAAGGTTAACATGTCAAGACTTGAAGGCACAAAAAAAAACGCTATGGTGAAAGAATAAAAAGCGAGTTATAACAAACTTGTTATATACCATAATAATATTTTAATAATACGAAAATAATATGTGGTCCTTTATTAAGAAATGACCGAACCCCAAGTAACATTGAGGACGGAAAACTATATGCTATGGCAGAAATATTAGATTATTGAAAAAAAAAACAATTTAAAGCGAAATAACGTTTATGATGAATTAGGACATGAATATAATTAACCCCACAAACGTTCATGAAAGCGTTAGCAGCATTGCTAACGGTCTAAAAATCCCAGAGTCTCTTCAGATGGAGCCTCCCCGTTAATAGTGCTGTGACCGTTCAGATGATTTATAAAACGTCCTAATGATAGTAACAGGAATTAGGGATTTCAATCAAAACAAGACAGAAAGAGAGTATTAGCTATCACGTGACTTGTAACTCTAAACTGGGTGGTCTCTGGGCCGACTCAATGCATACACAGTATTAAATAAAACCCCATGAAAAGTGAGTAAGCAAAGTAAAGGGGTTCTGGTTGGATTCTGAAGGTACAGTCCTTTGAAATCAAATAAAAAAACAAACAAAGTTTTAATCCTATAGTTGGCAAGACTAACCTTCCTCCTTTTTAACCAAAAGATGGTTAGAGGTTAAAAACGAGCAGTTTTAAACATACATAATTTCTGACACAACATGTTTTTTATGTGGTTTGTTTTTAGCACATTAAACATCCTTAATTAAAAACAATGGCAAACAGATAATCTAATTAATGAACACATATAAAACCATGAGCTGTAACTTTGATAACCATAACCTTTTAAACGAAAAACATAACATTCGTAAAAACCTTTCCATACACAATCCCTAGCTCAAACCGATATCCTGCGCCCCCCCACACCCCACCCTTACCCCACCCCTAAGCAACACATGTGTCTGAATAAGCTGATAAAGATGCCGTCATAAAGGATTCATCTCGTCTTCTCTCTTACCCTCTCCCCAACGACGCCCCCCCACTTTAGGTGAATCACTTGACAAGAACATGCTAGACTTTAATAATTCCTTTTTGGCAGATAGTAAAAAGAGTCATTACTGATTGAATCCAATTAACAGACCAATAAAGCAGACTTATGGTGTTTTTAACATCAAAGAATCATTCTAAAAAAGGAGCTTTGTAGAAAATGTTTTTTAGAATTAAATCCCAATCCCAACTATAGAAGCAGCAGCCATACATAGAACACAGAAGACATTGTAAAAGTTTTGTAGACTGTGACACCAAACTCCTCCCACACCAAAACCTAGGGTCCTAAAAGTTATTTTAATGAATGTAGCACAAAATGCTAATTATCCCATAACGTGGTCTATGCTGACTTTGAATCGCTCTTTATACCGCAGTAACTTGGCCCGCAACAGCAAGAAACAAAAAACAACCTTATTAACTAAACCCCCAATCCGAACATTTCTTATGCGTTTATTATTGTTGTTAGGTCAGACGGTTCAACACACCAACACCTGAGATTATACAGAGTTCCCCAATGCAGCTAGTATAGATTTTTATAGCAGATGAAACAACTTCGGCAATCAAATCAGTTTTAATCCAACCAACTAAAATCTTTCAGACAATGTATGACGTTCCTGAAGACCAAGAACCGAAATATGACCCTCATCTACGCACTGTTGGATATGTAACAGAGAATTATAAGGGCACGCAGTAAGAAGACCACGATCACAAAAACTGGAAAAGTTAGGGGGGGGGGCCGCCTGCACAACAGCAATGTAATCATCAACATAAGGTTGACCCTCAGACCAATGAAACCGCCTATCATATCTTTCATAACCCTACGAGGCTAACGATTCTCATTTTATCATGCAAGCAGTGACTTCTGAATAGAAGAGGTGTTACCTGCATTGCACAATCTTCAGAAAAGTACATGACCTTTTAATACTCTTACACTGTTTAAAATTTCCTTTTATGACTCAGTCAGCCCAGACATACTGATGGGAAGTTTAGATAAACTGCAGGATCGCTAACAAGACTTTTCCGCAATCACTAAACAATACTTTGACCCATCTTTAAGTGCGTAAAAGGAGTTTATACATACCCCTTATGAATACATGAACTCCGTGGGATAGGTTTGACGAAGACCTTTACCTTCCCTCCCTAAAGGTGCCTTTTCATTTCTAGTCCTTAGAGGCAAAGACATAACTGACTCTGACTATGAATAACGCTCAGAAAAGCCTGGACAGAATTACAAGACACTGTGAAACGAGGGTGCCTATCACATTAACAATATTTATTGGCGGGACCGTGTGTTTCTATTATTGGCAGAACTTCCTTTCAGAATTTACAACAGTCTACATTACATGTGGGCATGGAAAAACCTTAACTGTCTAAAGACTCATCACCACATTACAATCTCTGCCGCCTGGGCCTTTCTTGGGACATTCTTAAATGTCTAACAAACATCAAGATTGACTTAATTTCTTATCTCAAAACCCACACTTCGAATATTGTATATGAAGATATGTGCTGAGGAGGTGGGGGTATTAGCATGGCCACACAATCCCTACTGTAAGCAAATAACAAGTATTCTAAACGCCCCAACTTTCAATGATTGAAGAAGGGCTGAGGGGGGTACTACGCATGGCCGGTCCACACCATACGTGTAAAGCAAAATAACAAGTTATTTTAACGATTATGAATCCCACAAAAAAACCATCCAAGCTATCTAATGTACTTAGACGCCTAACAAACTTATGGATGGGCCATGAGTCAACAACAAACCTGCTTCCCTCCACTGATAAATCTTTACCACAATGATAAAAGACCCCCAAGAATGTTTAAATACTACTTTGTGTTAAGTCAAAACTTACGCTGATAATCCAGCAGGACTAGATCTTGAAGTAGACTTAGAATATCCTAAAGTAACTACAAACTAACTCTCACAGAAACGAATAACCCCCTAGGAAGCCGCAGAATGATTAATGATGAGTTCCCATTGAAACCTCCTAAACCCTTGGTCCTAATCTTAACACAAAAAAAATATTTGTGTCATTATTACAGACTCCCTACAGTCATACTTAAAGCATGGTATTAAAGTCTGACAGACTGTTTTCATGAGAATCATTGTGCTTTTGACCAAGAGCCCTTTATATGAGAGGCCATACAATCAAAAAGAACACTGTGATCTCAAGAACCCCCACGCCACTGAAAAAAAGATTGCTTTCAGAAAAGGGAACTGTCTTTAAAAAAACTGATGAACAACAGAGCTGTATTGGCAAAACTATGGAAAATCCACACAAGCGTAAAGATGTTAAATTAGTTAACAAACGAAAACCAAGAGCAATTAAGTTTGCCTCTAAAACCTAACTATGCCAAGAACTTTAGAAAGAGTTTAAAAAACAAAAAAACGACAGCTTGGTGTGGCATTATGATGAAGAAAAAAGATGTTAATTTTGACGTAAAGCCGGTGTTTATTTATATATGTCGGCTTTAAAAAACCGTATTAGAGTTGTCAAAGTTATGATGTTTAGAATTTCTGATCGACTAATTTAAAAAAAAAAAACCGGCCAGTACCCATGAAGCGAAGAGACCTTTACAAACAGACACAGAACTCTTTTATTCTAGAAACGTTCCCCCCACAGAAGAAGCATTTAACACAAAGACATAGAAAGCAGAAGTAGCAAAAGGAAACTGATTGGTGGTTACGGACACAGTGGCACTATCCTAAAGATTCCGCCTTTACAATTCACTGTAAAGCAAGAAAGTGATTGGAAAGGATGAAGGATGACCTCAATGGGACAGTTAACAAAGAATATGTTGTTTGCCGGTCAAAGATTTATAGCGTTTGCCCTCCAGCCAGACTATCTGTAATAAGATGCTAAAGGTATAAGTAAATAAGTGTAAAAAAAAAATATAACTCACGATAAACTACAGCAAGCTCTCTTTGAAAAACAAAGTATTTCACCAACAAATGTTTAATCTGCGTCTCTACTCTTCATCAAGTAGACCACAACTGCTGTTGAACAAAAAATCACTAGTCCTCTTAACATAACCAAGAGAATTTTAAACGTCAGTTTCTGTAGCATTCATATGCTGTAACTCTGAGCATTTGCTGGACAGAATCTTTAAAAGATTAACTTGACTGGACCTGACCCTTTTGGCTTGAACTAAACTTAAGAATCTAACAAGAACATATTCAAGAACCAAACAAAGAACTTATATAAGAACCTAACTAGTACTTAAAGACAACTTATAATTTTTTGCACGTTAACTTGTAATTTAGCCCCACACTTGCATGCACTTTAACTTAAAAGTACTTTTCTAACTAAACTAACTAACTTGTACATTTCGTGTATAGTTCATATAACTTTGTACATTAAACTAGTTCTGCTAAAATAACTATTCCATAGAAATTTGGTCCTACAGATACAAAAAGTGTCTGGGTAGGTTGGCGCCTTTTTTGCAGAATCTGTTGTTCTTTCACCTTCTTGGTTCTTTTACTTTGGATGGCCATGTCGAGCTTTTGTTGCTAGGAGTATGGTGTTAGGTATTGATGGGCAAAAAAAGAAAGAACCACCAACAACAGCACGCAGCAAAAAGCAAGCACCTAATACTGTAATGTATAACGTCTTATTGTTTGAAATTTTTGATTGTGTTGTTAAATTGTGTTGTTGATTGGCGAGATTTTGTTTATTTATTATCTAACAAGTTTTTGTTATTGCGGAATTGTTTGATTTTCCACCTCACAGTTTTCCATTGCAGCCTCAAAACTATGCCCAGGATTTTTATGTCTTATTAACATTACTGATCACACCTACCGTTTGAGCTTAGCGAGCACATTGCACTATATAGCGCAAACATTCACTTGTGGCACATTTACTTGCTCCTTGTGGAGGGTTCTGCTCCGTACAGAAAAGGTCTCTTTTTTATTTTTTTTCCTGACATGGCTCAGTTTTTTTTGAATTTGTCGATTAAAATTTTTAATATGAGTCAACATTAATATGAGTTTAAAAAGTAATTAATCGCATCCGCATGATGAATGGGCATAAAAAAACAAATCGTGCATCTCCAAATGACTGTAATAACATGTTTCACATGCAAGAGTTTCTATCTCTTCCTAGGGACTCTTTTGTTTAAACCGGAACTTGTTGATAAAAGTCGAATTTAACATCTTCCCTTCTGTCGCTTAAAAGTACTTCTTCTTTCTCCCATTCATGCGTTTCTTCGTCTTTTCTCCTGAATCAACTTTGGCGCGATCTTACTTACTAACTTTAAGCGATATAATAGATAATAGATAATATAAAAAGCGTTGCATTTCTATTCTTTGCGCCTAATCTTTAAAAAAAGCCATAAAAGCGGCTTACAAATAGAAAGAATAAAAAATAAGATAAATCAAGAGAAAGCAGACCAATATGATAAAATCAACAAAAGGCAATCTACCAAACACACCCATGCACCGAACATTTCTACAATGCTAAGAAAGCTTAGCACAACAAACACAACACACATACACACACACACAACACATCACACATTCACACACAACACAACACACACAACACACACGACATCACACAGACACACACACACACAACACACACACACACACACGAACAAGATCACACACACAGCACACAAACACCACAATCAACACAACACACAGAACAACAGCCACAACACACAACAACACGCAGGCAACAACACTAAACACAACACACACACACACACATTAACCACGTCACACACGCCGAGGAGTAGGGTATATTCTCTGCTTACGTCGACAGAAGGGAGGGGAAGGGTTCATGACTGTAAGAGGGTAGTCTTAAGATAAGACTTAAGGAAGAGAGGGAAGTCGCAGAGTGGAGGCGGAGATGAAAAAGGAAGTTTTCTTCCAAAACAGGGGGGGCCTGAAAAGAGATCGAAACGTTCACATCCGAGGGTCCTCTCAGTTGCGCGTAGAAGCGATGAAATTGTGTGAGTAAGAGGAAGTTACAGAGGTTTTGTAGGATAAACCAGAAGATCCAGCAAAGATAGTATTGGGCTAAAAATAAAACACTGAGAGATTTTGTGGGCAGAGAGCATAGAAAGCTGTTATTCAATACTTATCCTACTGGTAGCCAGTGGAGAAAATAAATCGAGCAAGGAGCCGAGTGAAGAAAAATTATGGAGCGTTTTTCAATACTAGGTCTGGGGGTCAGCACTGTTTTGAAAATTTTCTGCAATTTGCCAAGAAAATCTGTTGGTCCAATAAGACCAGCAAGAAGAGAATTTACAGTAATCCCCAAACGAGAAAGAACAAAAAGCAAGTAAAATGAAGAGTTTTTTTGGTTGGCATCATCCGAAAGAAGATGTACGAACAGAGAAAAAAAATACGGACGCGAAGATTTTTCTCCAGATAGCAAGCAACGACAGACCAAGAGGAAATTTGACTTTGAAAGGATAGAGATTTGGTCCAGTGTGACCCCAAGATTACGGACAGTTGAAAGAAGCCGAATGACTGAAATTATCTAGTTGGACAGATTGAGGGAAGGCAGTTTGAGAATCAATTAATCTTTTTAGATACTACTGAAAATCAGTTCGGTCATTGTCGTAGTTACCCTAGAATTGAAAGATTTGTTCTGTCAATCATACCAATCTTGATATCAGAAAAAAGCATGCCATGGCTGTTCGTTCAATGATTGAGGGGGCTCTGAGAAATATCGTCAGAGGTGTAAAAATTTGGTTGTCATCAGAGAAACAGTGTGTGAAGAATGCCGTTGACTGAGGTGACAATGTCAGGAGATATTTAGGCTTGTGTATAAAAGAACGAAGAGAAAGGGGCCGCCCAGACTGAGCCCTGGGGACTCCATACTCCAAGTCATAGCTGACTGAGAAGAGAAACCATTCACAGAGACAACTGGAGTGTGCGACCGACAACGAGGATAGGAACTAAACTCATAAAGAGCAGTGCCTAATAGATAGCCAAATGAATGCTCAAAGACCTAGACAGAAGGGTACAGTGATCTTGGTTGTCTAAAACGCGGCAGACCACAGGTACTAACAAGGACAAAGCATAGAGATCTTTAAAAAAAATTAAAACCACGGCATCGGTCCAAGAGCTGAGAGAAGGTCGTTGACCCAATTATGAGGAGAGCGTTTCTGTGCTATAGGGGCCAGCCCGATAGGCAATATGTCAAAGGGATAGAGAAGATTGTTATGCTCGAAGATGTTCATTGAAGATGGAGAAGAGCAATCTTATCTCAATTAATCTACTCGACAGAAAGGATAAGTTGGAAACAGGACGATAGTTTTTACCCAAACATCAGGATCAAAGGATGGTTTCCTTTAGCAGGTGGTCGAATAACAGAAGAGGGTTGTTTTAGGTTCAGAGGGGAAACAACCAGAGGTAGAGTTGAATCATTTACATGGCAGTATGAAAAGGCATCCAAATCATCAATTACACCACATAGCAGGAGGATGGGAGGTCAAGCACACAATCATACTGGTAGTATTCTTAATGACCACTCAAACAATGACTGAGTGACAGGTTTTCAAAAGAAAAGAGTGGAGTTAGCCAGAGAAAATGTCAAAATGGATTATCAGAACAGTTTGCTGTCTGAGAGTCTATATCTCCCGAATCGACTCCGAATTTTTTGCCGACAAAGAAATCACAAAAATTTATGTGGCAGATCAGAGGACAGAACAGAAGAATGGAAGAGGAGAGGATTTAATTCTCCCTATGAGTGGATGTTTGTGAGATTTGAGACAATTGCTTGCTCGAAGTTGCATGCAATATTTTTTGGCATTGTAGAATGCTGATTCTTGGCTTGCTGCACAATTTCGTTGACAACATTGTTTGCCAAACTCGTAAGATCTGTTTATGGACCTCAAGACCCTCTTAATTCCATTGTCTCTCCTGCAACCACCATAACACGTTACTAGCGCCGAGAACTTGCGGGGAAACGCTGGAAACAACAAGCGAAGGTGGGCGGGCTGGAGATCCTCCGTCGAAGAACAGGAGCAAGACGATCAAGAACGTCCCTGGGATAAGGTATGGAAAGCAGTTTCGAAGCAGAAAGAGCAGACTGATGACTGTGAAGACGAAAGCAGCAAGTTCATTCCGAACGCAGTCAGACCACAGATGCAATAGTACCCAGGTTTCAACGAACTAAATTATGTCTGACCCCCCACCGAATCTGAACCATTTTTGAACCCTAGCTGTGCTTCATACCTACGGTTAGTACAACGTTCTCACTGTCTAGAAGTGGGACAGTTTCTGGAATCTGTTCGAATACTTAAGTTCAAAACCTAAATACTGACCTATTTTTTCACACGCATCCAAGATTATAATCCTTTCTATCATGGCATTTGGTTCTACGGAGTAGTCTGCTTGCTCCTCACACTTTAATATAGTTCGTCACAATCCATTTTTACAAAAGCAATTGAAAAATTAGCTTATACTGTTTAAAACGCATGAGTTTAAAACGCGTGGTTTAATTATGCATAGACTATCTGGCAGTGTTATAGTCTATTCAACAAACCCTTGCAAAATGTTTGTTAGGAATAAAACCGCCTGAACATTGGAAAGAATAGAAGATTTCCAAAACTAAGTTGCAGCCTTATTATTTGCTTTAACAACAAAAGATTATCTGTATTAAAAGCATCATAGACTAGCCTTTCGTGATTAATATGTATTATTTTAAATTCTTTGTTTATTTAATAAAAAGATGAGTGGAAAAAAAGAATATCAATACGATTTACCATTCTGCTGTGATTAGCGGTCTTAGATAAAGGGCTAGAGGCGTGTTAGTAAAAAAAATGTTTAAATGAAGCCGGCTGACCTAGGAAGGTTAGATCATTGAGGATGTTGTTAAAGGATATAGTTTTTAATTACTTCAAGGGATTGAGCCTCAAAAGACATTCTTGTTAACCAGGTGAAATTATTCCCCATAAAAATATTCTAGAGTCTTGCAACTAGAAAAGATTAATGTTTTAAGAAAATAGTTAATTAAAAAAAAGATGGACAGGAGTAGTTATGAATGGTCTAAGGAGGACTATTGTTTATCCCAGCTATTGCCTTCTCTTGGGGAAAGCAATATATCATTATTTAGTAAATTGCGGATCCGATGAAAGAGAGATAACGTAAATAATAATGCAATAGAGGATTTAGCTAAGTGCAAGAGACAGCTTAAGAAGAAAAGACAATTAGCTCGACCATTAGACTTTAGTAATAAAAAGTAAAGGGAACAGGGGACATGCAGGCACTTACGATTTACAGACGTTGATGAGGCAAATGAATGATTAATTACTTAGTGAACAGGAAAAAGACGTTTCTTACAATCGCCACCTCCAGAACTGTCGACTTTCTATGAACATCAGAAGCAACATAAAATAGACAGAAATTGGCTTTATTGTGGGCGCTAAGGGACAACCTTATATTCCTTTGGCGCAAAACAAACTAAAAAACAATATAAAAATAACAATTAAATACAGCCCTTCGTATGGACAATACGAAGCACAAAATATATTATAGCATCCTAAAGGTTATTTGGAAAGGAAAGACTAGCTATATTGAAAAACTGAAGTAAAGGCTGCTAGAGTGTCCTGAATCAGATGCGAAAGCGACTGGCTTGTTGAAAACAGGCAATTTTGCAAATATATCTCCTAGCCACCAAAACGAATTAATAAGGCCTAATTAGTTAAATTCAGTTCGATCTAATGACAACCCGACCATATGGACTTGTAGAATCTTCCACATGACAAAGGTAGAAGAAAAAAGGTTTAAGTATTCAACTACAGTTGATTGAGACATTGGCTTCAAGATACAAAGACGCTGACCTTTAACGAGGATCAAAGCTCAACTGCAGTGGGGCAGTGGATTTATACAAATATAAGCATGCGAGTTCCATTAAAGTATCCAAGATGATCCAGTTTTGATGATGGAAAAGAGTTTTAAAGTCTCGTAAACCAGCTGTATTATAAACCCATGGTTACAGATAAGCGAGAGAGGGATCCCAGGTAACATACGACCACAAGCAACTTAGTAGAAAACTTTAATACAAATCTAAGCTGAACGCCTGTATACACTATCAATATCACAGAGAAATTATGGACACTACTAAGTACACTACGAAGTACAGAGAACGCAAACACAGAATTGTGTTAGGTAGGGTTGGCCCAGCATGATCTTCCCCATTACGTGCCAAGAACAATGAAGAAATTAAAGCAACAGTGGTTGAAACCAGTAAACGCGAACAAATTTGAAAAAAAAATAGCATTACTGAAGACATCCAAGGTAATCAAAACCTCTTTACCGCTTGGAGACTAAAAGTAAGATACTTGTATGCCACTGGATAGGCAGAAGGCGATTTAAGTGAATTAAGCAACAGATCCCATATGGGAGTGTAGATGTATATGAAAGTTGAGCGAATTATGAAAACAGAGACCCCCCCCCCCCCCCCCCCCACCCCCCCCCCTCCGTGTATAATTTAAGAGAAACTCTTTCTTCTAAAAGTGAGGCCTGCCCCTAAAAAAAAGATCATTTGTTCGTGAAGAGCTGCAAGTAGTCCCACCAAACACCAAGTTAGTTAACAACAAAAAAAAATAGTATTTATTTTTATGTTAAACTTTATTTATTTGTTAAACTTATTTTTATTGCTTCTTATTTATGGATTAACAACACCGATCGTTGTTTGTTTTTCCAATGTTCTGTTTAATTGCATCAGTCTCTACCTTTCCACGAAAGAAAAAGTCTTTCCTCCTCCACTTCCTTTTGGAATTTCAATTTTTTTGCCGTCCTGTCAGTAATCCTCACCGTCAGCCACTAAGCTTCCTGAAATTCTTCGTCCTGTAATGTTTTTCATCCTGTTATGATTTGTCTTATTCTTAATCTTAATGAACAAAGTTTTGCTGATGCAAGGGGCAACAATGGCAAGTGTGCTTTGAAATTAGGAGTTAATTTTTTTTAAACACTCAACTTACAATCATAGACTTGGCGCCTAAACCTAAACCAAGGCCTCCCTAATGCTATAGATGCTGGCGCTCCAGCACCATAGCTAGAAAGGCAACACTAGAACCAGAGCACTTTACGCTACTACCAGCAGATGAGCCATTAATGAACATAAGAAAGAGTATTTAACAAGCTTAGCATATTTCTTTCTAGTAATCCTAGACTTATCCAAGTCGCTTTCTATTTCCTTTTGAAGTTGCAAGTTATTTTGCTCTAATTCTCTAAACTGTTGAACCTCCATTTTTTAATTAAGATTATTTTTTTTTTAAATTAATCTTATACATATGCTTCTTATTAATCCTTCTGTGGCAGCACTTCATCAACAGAGTAAAACGCAATAAAATCAACATTACTTAACGAAAATAAAAAGTCGAGTACTGTTAGTTTTGTCTATGTCAACCATCACAGTAACCTTGTCCCCAGATGATTACATGGGTGTTAATTTTCATCTACCGTTTTATAAGTAATAACAATAACAAGCCTAAGAGGGGCATCCAAGTTTTCAGCCTTTCTTTGTTATACCCTATAATTAAACGTATGTTCTTGGCAAACTAGAACTCCCTCCTCTCGGAGTAATAAATTAAGCGAAAAATCATTCGTCATTTGCCTAGGTAGTTGACTGTAACGAATGTGGGTAAATTCTAAGCCGAGTGATGAGTGCTTTTGTATAGATTGTTGTTTTTTTGTGTGGGGATGTGGGTAGGTCTAGTGGGGGGGGGGGGGGGGGGGGGGGGGGGTGGGGGGGGGGGGGGCCCAGGGGCGGGGGGGCGAGCTTCAGTGGGGGCTTAAGGATTTCTTTCTCTGTAGCATATATTCAGAACCCCCCCGCTTAGTTATTTCTATCTGTTTTTTTTCTGTTGTGTTCCTGGAACTAGGTCTAACAAGAATGGGTCCTCTTCATTTAAGCCTTTTCTAACATTGTTTTGCTATCAAAGTATACACTGGGGCTTCATAGTTCAAAAACTATCATTCCAAGCTATTTTCATGAAGCAGCAACGCCCAACATTCTCTCTTTATGAAAGTTTTGTATTCATATTATGCCAAAATCTTTTTGCCCTGTAAATTTCTATCTCCTTCTAGGGTAGGATACTGCTGTCGTTTTTTGTCTTCAATTTCTGTTCGATTGTAAACCCTCGTCATCTGTGTACTCAAATCCATAAACTTTTGCTGGCACTCCTATTAATCAAACTCAGTGTCTGCTAGGTCTTTAACTCTACTTGCGGAGCATTTAGGAGCTAGCTGCGCTTTTGATTCTGGCCTCGATACATTCTTTTTAATATTAAATTAAGTAATAAACAATCTTACAATAAACAAAAGTATTGGAACTGTGGGGTCAGTCCGTAAGCATAGCGTTATCGTGCTTAGAAATTTTTCTAACTGTTCGTTTTATTTTTTTTGTAAGCTCATCTTTGTCCCCTTAATTAAATAATTTTCACTTAAACATTCCTTCAAACTATCCTTTGTCCCTTAGAGTGTAAAATAATACAACGCGATTTAACTGCGATCTAAAGTCTTTTAGACAGCATTTGTATTTTTGAGTTTAAGAGCCACACAGAAACTAAGGTGTGGGCGTCCGCCTAAAGGCTAGCTTTGAAAGAGCTTTATTCTTTTTTTTTTTTAACAATGTCTCGTTCAGCTGAACAGTCATCATAATAAACAGTGTTTCAGTTCCCTCAATAGTCCTATAGGTAAATGTTACCTAACAGTCGCTCAGTTTATCGCTAGGATCAACTACTAAAATATATTCCTCGTCTGTCCAAATAAACTTCCTTTCTCTTTGTAAGACTTGTTTGTGCTTAATGGTTGTGCAGAAATAAAACAATGTTGTTACGTAATGATACCTGTATATTGTTTGTAACAAATCAAGTACGAAGACAGTTTTCCCCCCACACCCTTGTAATCCCCGCAGATAAAGATATACCAGTGCGGATCTTTATTTGGCGAAACTACAAAACTTCAAACTATCCACTGTTATTTATTAAAATATTCTTCTACTGCATTTTAGTAATCCACGTCATTTAGTCCTGTTTTCCTTCAATGTTTAACTGAGCATTCACAAACCATAAAAACAATGCATTTTATTTGTGGCCGATTTCCACATCTGCTTTCTTGTAAAAATATATTTTTAATACCATCTTGCCCTAACCTTCTCCCTTTTTCTCCACTTCCAAACAATCTGTTGTCAAATGTGGATCTAAAATCCAGCCACAGCCCATATTTGTTTATTAAATAGTCTTCGAGTTTTTTAACATCATAAAGGCGAAGTTTTTTTTTATACATACTCGACAACTTCGGATATCTTAGCTTTGCCCTACCTCCAGCGAACAACTTTCTTATTTCAATCAAGTGTTTTGGTGAGTAAAAAGCAGACGGACCAGAATACTACTGGATTCAGACTGACATTATTGGCACAGTCAAAATCCTTCTCAATTTGGATTATAAAACACATTCACTTCTTTTCTCCTCTCTGAAAAAGGGGCTGTGTCCCTTCATGTAACTAAGAACAAAATTCCTTTAAAGACTTCGAGACTGATTTAGATGTATGTTCCAAAGATGTCACGCTATGTTTCTATTCTGTAGTGAGTGTATAAAACTCTTTCATAATAAATAACTGTTTTATTTTTAAATACTGGTTTAAAGATTGTTCTGTCCAGTTCGTGGTCATAAAACAACATCAAACTCAAGAGAAAAAGTCGCTTACTGTGTATTTAGCTTTCAGTGGTCTTCAGACAGAATGACAGAATCGCTAGGATAAATTCATTTTCATAAGAAAGTTTTTCTTTTATTGCGCCTTGGTATTATGCATAAATGCGTCTTTTAAACAGCTCACAATCTAGAGGGAATGCAGAATCTGTTGCCAAATGCCTTTTTGCAAACAACTACTCTTCTTTTAACTCTCTAAAAAACTGTGCCTCAACTTTTAACATCAACCTTTGAATCCTGCCCTCGCCTTAAGCCTTGCTTGAGACCGTTTGGGCATTGTATACCCCTGATAAACTTTCTCTTTTCTCTTTCTTTTCTTTTTTAGGCCAGCCATAGATCAGAAAAGAGGGCAAAAATGTCTGCCACGCTTAGTACAAAGACATCTCTGCCCTCCAGTTTGATTGCCATATGTCTAACGATAGCCCTGCCTAAATTAGCAACAACAGTAGCATTAGGATCTATCGAGTTTAATATCTATTTGGAATGCTAGTTTTAGCAGTGCCTGGCATTATAACATCGTCAGCGCCAAGATCAGGGGAACTTAACAAATTAAAGTTTGTTCCGGCTCAACTCTGACGGATTGTATTTACACTTGTAACGGTCTGCCTTAACCTCTTCCGACCATGGGTTTCCTCCCTCTCTTTCGTATGGATCGAGTCACAACCGTATGAGTTCATTTTTTAATAAAACAAAAAAGAATATAAATAATAAAATAAAGGTATGAATGATTTTGACAGCGATTGATCCTTTTGGTGAGAAGAAGAAGATGAAGAACAATTCCCCTCACGCAAGAATAGCATGAAGAAGCAGCAGGCCCATTGAGTAAAGGCCTAAAGAGAAGTTGCTTCACTCCTTAAAAGTCTAAGCTTCGTCAAGAACTAGAAGGAGTAGGTTCTTCACTCCCTAAAAGCCCGTCAAGAACTATTTGCGACAGCGAAATCATCATTCTATAAAAGCATAGGGACGAGAGCTAACCAGGCGTGCTTGATCCTAACGATTTTGAGGAAGATGAGGGCATTATGTATAAAAGAACTGGGTGCAGTGGGCCGAGTAAAAGCTACTTCAAAAAACGCAAAACCCAAACAAGTTTATAAAACTAAAGCACAATCAGGGCGAAACTACTTCCCTAATTCTAGAAGGCATGAACACTTAAACCTTTTAGATCTTAGAGGCCGAAGTGCCGTTAGTTTTTTTACAAAACTTTAGGGCAAGACTTGCCAACACAATCTAAAATACAAAACAATCCTCTTTCAAGATTAACTCAAAAGCAGATTGAATCAATTAAAAAGAGCGGAAGAAAACTAATAGCAGAAATTGAAACAAGTTTTAATGAGGAGACGAAGTTTAAAACAAATTGAATTCTCTCATTGCGCCCATGCGTGAAATCCTGGGGCTTAATGAGGCTTATAATACGAACAATAAGGGTGAACTAAACAAACAATTTAGCAAAACTTGGTGAGCTAGGATAGAAGAAGATAGAAGAAGAAAAAAAATAAACGGCTGATGCTGACGATAGAACATTTAGGGCTGGAGAAGAAAAGGCTAGATACAAGCAGAAAATAACAAGATTTAATGCTACAAAGGGCGGCCAGGTTAGAAGTGCTGTTCTACCTAACAGAGAGCGCAAGCTAGCATCACCACACGCAGAAAATCATAGAAACGTATAAACAGAATACTTTATGAAAACCACAACGCTAGCAGAAAGAATAAAGGACTCTCTGTTCAGGGAACAGGGGAATTACAATTAGTTTAGACATATTAAACGGGCCGTTGGGTTTTGCTATCTCTACACTCGTTTTATTGCTTTTAAAACAGGTAGTGCGCCAACAGGGCCAGTGAGCTCCTCCAACGCCCAGCCTGTAAAAGTTGGATTAGAACAATTACGATCATCTAGCCAACTTATTAAAGAAGTTATTCCCGCCCAAAGCGCTTGATGCTCTGCCTGGAATAATAGGCAGTGTTTGTTAGTTGGGTTTTGTCTACTATAGGCAAAGGAGCTGGATATATGGCTGACCATCTGTGACGTTCTAGTGCTAGCTGCTGGATAAAATTTTTTAGTGAAATAAAGTATGGCTTAATCCAGTAAAAGTTAAAAAATACAACAAGGGCTGTCTTTTCGCTAGTGTGACGTCAGTGTTGAGGTAGATCAACAGGTGGGTGCTTTTCTGGACTGCTTATCTGGCTGTGGGCGGCTTAATAACTGATCGCCTTCTTCAGGTAGGTACATCTTTTAAAATGATGGAGCCGGGGCCTGTGTTTATAAGCATTTATTGTGCCCTAAGTTTTGGTCGTCTCCAGCTATGAGGATTCGTTATTATAATTCTGTATCATGCCATCTTGTAGTCTAATGTCAGAGGGCAGCATGTAAAATCCATAGCCTACAACAAAGTCAACCTTTGTGACCTAAGCATGTGCAAAAACATCTTGATACCTTTGTATGCCTGGCAGGCAAAGTCAACAGCAAGTTAATAGCATCTTCTAAATTGCTAGAAATTAGGTTTCTGGGCATCAAGCCTGTAGATTGATCCACAATGCAAGACTTGTCCGTGTGCTTGCGCTCCTAATACACACCAAGCCGTATGTCCTTAAAGCAGTATGCAGTATAAAGTCTTTGCACGGGGGCCGGCAAATTGTTAGACACCTTTACTTTTATCTAAGATAATGTTGTCCAGGGCCTTATGGGTGTTTTTGTTCTATGATCCCAATCGAACTTGTTTGTTTCTGGATGAAAAGAATGTGTGTTCCAGCCAGTAGTTCATAAATATATTCTCTACGATCGCCCCCACAAATACTAATGTGCCTAACCCAAGATTGCGGTCTAACTTTTGTTTAAATTCCAGTTGAAGGATTCAATGTTAAATGCGTTGCAGATTCTTTCATATGCATTATTGTCCATTGGGCTTTTAAATGGATTAAACGCGTTGTCGTTAGGGAGTGGCACTTGTAGTTCAGTTAGTATTCGTCCCTGTGCTGGTAATAAAACATGAGAAGTATAATTACTGAACTTACTAAAATATTAGGAAGGTTTTAAATGGTTTTCATATGAAACAACCACACCAGTAGTTGGCTGCAGTAATTGGCAAAATTTAACTGATTCTCTGGAAAAAAGCCATAGGGCGTGATGACCATGCTGAATGCACTCTGTCACTCTTTATGGAGGATTTAAATATTTAGTTAGCGGATTTACAAGTCCTGACTTGGAAGCCGTAAGATCCATCTACTGCAATGGTTAAAATTGCTGAATTCCAAAGATTTGGGGTTATAAAACGCTCCTACAATTGTAAGCAGCATGTTCAATATATATAAAAGCTACCATTTTTTAAAATAGTTTTTAAAATAGTTATAAAAAAAGAAGGCTGCATCTATATAAACCAACAAAACAAAACCGTGTGTTCTTAACGTACCCAATTGACATAGGCGCGGTAATTAAAGGGTTGCCCTTAGAGAAATTGGTTTAAAGTTATTTGGCTTAACCCAAATCTGAAAAGGCTTGCTCAAAACAACTTATTATGTTTATAATGACGAACAAGGCAGAACAAATAAGTCATGTGCAAAAACCCTTTATGGCTACTACAACTTATGGTTTCCTTTAAAAAGAAGTACTTAGCGAATATGGTATATTGTTAACAATTAACGAGGCAAACCTCAGAATTACTATGAATTTTCCACTAGAATAAAAAAAGAGTACGTTTTTTTCTAGAAGCCTTGCCCGAATTTTGGGCTTTCACAATAGTGACAAATCTTATAAATTTAGCACAAAAGAAAATGTTTATCAATTTAAAGGCAAAAAAACCCTCTGATTTTCTCGTAAATCCCATTTTGTATGTTCATTTACAGCAGTTAAAACATGTGCTAATTTGTTTGCTGGCTATCCATCTACAGTTTTTAAAGGTTTTGCTGCCAACTAGGGCAGGGTTTTGCGATTATCAGTTATATACGTTTGACGGAGACAGCCAATTTAAAGAATTAATTAGCGAAGATATAAATTCATTGGATGTAAAAATAACTACCAAGATGAAAAACTAGTTGCCTGTTCTGATTTATTAATAGATCTGGAAGTAGAAGAGCGTATTAGAAATTAGTAAGGGCTCAGTCCCGCGGACGTTAATAGCGTTAGAAGTAGAAGAGCGTGCTGTAAGCCCTTAATTTTTATGTCTTGTTTTTGTGCAAAAACTGAAGAATTTATATGTGTGTGCGCGAGTGGGCAGGGGGTGGGCGTGCAAGAGGGTCCAGTCAGCAATATTGATTAGAATCGGTCTAGAATGAGACTGTCAAGCCATATTTAGT
>JAFLJL010005216.1:0-13879 GCA_018398815.1 Conus ventricosus
TTCCCGGGGGGATTTTTAAAAATTCTTGAATCCAAATACCTTTTCAACAATTTATAGATTAAAATTTTTTGGGGTGGGGAAAGACATGGATCAGCTACAATTTTTCCAACAACTCAAAATTCCCTTTAAACCGCCCCCCAACGCCAAAGGGAATTGTGGACAAGGAAGAAAAGAATGTTTTACATAAAAATTTAAAGATACTTTGAAAAAGATTGAAGAGCTCGTAAAGCAACGGAAAATGCGGGCAAGTTTTGAATACGCATTGGAAGACGCGGTTAAAACAGAAACAGCATAATAACCCCCTGTCTTAAGTTTTTCAACACTGTGACGGGTTTTAAAAAATGTAATGTTACGCGAAACCGCCTGGCCAGCAGAAAAAGGCTGGGCTTTTGAGACACAGGGAGGGCCCCCCCCTAAACAGCGCGCAGACCTGGGGGGGGGGTTTTTTTGGATACTCGATAGTATGACGGGTTTTTAAAAATAGAAACTTTACGCAAACCCCGCCGGGCAAAATTCTTCCTAAAAAATTGTTTCAACGTGGTGTCTTAAATTTTCGCGTTCAAGTGTGGACAACAAAAAGCCCCCTTCATTTTCCCCACAAGCACTGCCCTGTCTATTGTGTGTTTTTGTTTGTTTGTTTGTTTGTGTGTGCGTGGTTTTGCCCCCCCCCACGCACGCAGTCCCCCCCCCCACGTGCCACCCCCCCCCCCACCCCCACCCCCCCCACACACACATGCACACACTAAAGTCATCCACAAGTTTTTAATCAAGTTTTTTCAAGCCTTTTTAAGTTTTTATTTAATTTTTATTCTCAATTACTTAATCATCCTTAGTCACCTCAAGTTGCCCCAAAGTCATCCTCAAGTCATTCACAAGTTTTAATAATTTCTTGATAAGCTTACCCAATTTTAACCCAAAGATCTAACTAATATCCTCAAAGTACAACCAAGTTCTTTTTTAATTATCTAATAATTATCAAAAAATACAACATGTTTTGTCAAAAAACAGCAGATTCTAATATAGTAAAACACACGCCTCAAAAAACCGTCACGTGAGGATGTCTCCCCAAGTTCCTGCGCGGGATCTCGGCATAGATCTTAATGAATTCTTACATCCTAACCCACCGCATTGATTAATCGGGTCTATGGAAGTCTTTTATAGACCCAGTCTTTATTTTTTGCACCATCATTTTTAATACGCCCTGATCTATTTTTATCAAAAAAAAAAAAATTGTTCAAATATTATTGCATTATAAATGGTCAAAATGATGTTTTGTTATGGCGGGGCTGGGTGTGTTCCTTTTTTTGTATTTAGCGGTTCAGATTTTTTTTTTATTTCTTTTGTTTCTTTGCCATTGGTTAAAATTTTATAACCTAATAACTGCCCCCAACAGCAGCAAAGCGCCAAAAAAAGGCAACAGTTTTAAGTTCATATTCCATGAAGATTTGGTGCTGAGGTCTGTATCACATGGATTTTTTTAAGGGGGCATTGAATCAACTTGTTTTTGGCGTTGGCGGTTTTTATTTTTCATGATGAGTTTATTCTGTAACATTAATTTTTTTTGTTGCCCACTCTGCAAATTTTTTTTCCTCTTTAAACGCCCCGGGAGAGGATGTTTTTTCCTGGTCCCCCCGGTTCAGGTTTTCGATTTGCTGTTTTTCGGCTTGGTTTTATTTTCTCCACCGGGTTTCAATGTTTTCTGATTCGCTGTTTTCTGGTGGTCTTTTTTAAAGGGAAAAAAAATTTCTTTTGAAAAAAAGAAATTTAAATCCATGTTTAGGGGCGACGTAATGTTCCAAATTTGAATTGATCACAGTTTAGAGACTCAATGACTTTTTTAAAACTGGACCTCTTTTAAATCTACGTAAGATCTTGTTCAGAATCAATGGGGCAAATCACGACTAGTTTAGTGAAAAAAACTAAGACCGTTTTTTCTACACTTTTTTCCTTCTCGACCCCAGCTGCGCCTCATACCCGTTTTGTACTTTTAAAGTCTTGCGGCGACACTGTTAATCTGTTCTATGTGAAATTTAGTTCCCAGGAAATGTTTTGTTTTCCCCCCATGCTGCCCAAAAAATACAGCCCTCCTTTTTGGGCATAAAGCTTGCTTTGGGCATCAACTGGTCATTCAAAGTTAGGGGGTTTAGGCCCCCCTGTAGCTGTGAGTCTCGCTGTTCATGTTTTTTTATTAATTATAATTTTTTATTTTTTAAATGAGCCCCCAAAAAACTGTTACTAACCTTGTTTTACCATTCGCTGTTATTGGGGGTTAAATGAGGATACACAAAGCTTGGGAAAAGCTTGTTTAAAAATAAAACCCCCATTCTTGGCAAACTAGACTTGAGGGTTCAGCAAAGCTGATTGCTATCATTGCACTTCGTTTGCCACGAAAAAATTTTCTAGTCAAGCAAGGAATAATTCCAGACTAAATATTAAATAAAAAAATACATTTATAAAAAATGGCTTCATGAAGTGATAGGCGCGCTGTGGTGAATGCGCTCGCTTTTTAGGGAAGTAATTACGCGTTTAGTAAACACGGGTTGGGGGCGAGAGAAAAAGCAAAAACAAAGCTTGGAGAAAACTAGCAGTGCACAAGATCGCTATAAAAGAAAAATTTGAGCATTAGTTTTTTATTAATAAACACGAAAAACGGGCAGCAGTTACACTTTAAAGATGTGATCAAGCAATAAAAAATTTACTTGAAACAGGCAAACCGGAGACATTCCCCCCACCAAAATTCAGCGATTTTTTATCATCCTCAGAAAAACAAAAAATGCAAGAAACGGTTTTTTGCTTGGAAAACCGTCGTGTATTTTGTTGCACAAAAAATTGGCTAAAAAAAAGAACAAAATTTTTTTCCCCCAAAAGGTATGGAAAGGGTATCCAGCAAACAAAAGCAAAGCCAAGCGCAGAGTCAGTGAACAAACAGAAAAGGGAAAGGTTTCTAAACAAGCTTTTTGGCAAATTTTTTACCTGCCCCTAGACGAATACAAAACCCCCTTTTGTCAAAACAACCCCCAAAACCCCCACCCATCAAAGCCCTTTCTATATTTACCCCCTGATCGATTAGACAAAAAAGATTTAGTACGCACTTACAGTCATTGACATAGCTTCAAGATACAAAATGCCCGAACCTTAACACAAAAGAGGCCCCTGCTGTTGCGTCGCATACAACTGAAACCAACGGCCCACCAACTTTCCCCCCGCATGACAAGTCGATGAAGGGAAAAAAATTTAAAGGGCCCAAATAAAATTATTTTTTGAAACATAGAGTTACCATCAAAAAAGGCTTCCAGGTCCAATCACAGGCTTAGTTGAAAACTTTAACAAACGTTAGCCCAAAACTTTTCTCTACCAGTATCACAGGAGCTTATTTACAATTCTCGCAACACAAAGGGGGTTAGAAGAACGCCCTCAGTTTTGCGCGAAAATGAAAAATGAAAAATTTTAAAAAGGGTAAACCAGTACAAAAATCAAAAGAAAAACAATAATTTTGCTGAGGAGAGTCTTCATCCAGAAAATATTACTTTTTTGGTTTTTGAAAGAAGGTACCTTTTTTTACCGGGGAAGCAAAGGGGGCCCCACTCGCATCGGGCAACCGACCCGGGTTTGGAGGTTGACCCCAAAATGAAAAAAAAAAAGAATTGTAAAAATAAATCCCCCCCGGTTTATTTACGAAAACTGACAAAAAACAAAACAACCAGCCCCTCAAAGATCTTTTGTGAAGGAAAAAACGAGATAACCCCACCAACACTTTTCCGTTTTAATTAATTTTTACTAAATAATTTTAGTTTAAAATGGAAGCCAGAAGGAAATGGAGAACGAAACAAGAATGGGGAAAGGAAGAGACCTTGAAAATGATACGGAAAACAATTCTGCGGTAATGCTATTAAGGGAAAAATTTTGAGGGTTAATCAAAGCAGCTAAACATCCAGATCACCTACAACTCAACCCCCAAATTGGGAAAAAAATATCTTGAAATAATAAAAAAAATTTGAACGCACAAGCAAAATGAGAAAAAATTTTAAAAGAATTGGGGTGAAGTATATTGATCTTATAATAAAATTGATGAAAAAATATAAACCCCCCCCTTTTAGCGGTCCTCCAGTCCCCATTTCATATGAAAATCTGGTTAACAAACACACGTTTTTTGGGTTTTTCTATCTAAGACTTTTTTGTTACAACCCTTTGCTGATTTTGAGATTTTGATCTAGTTTTACGTTGCATGTTGAAAAGTCTTATTTCCAAACAATGCTTTTTGTAGTTTCATGTATATGTTTATGCAAACCGCGAGATATTCCCTTTGCTTTCTTAAAGATTTTTTTCCGGCTCGAAATACGACATTTTTCGATCTTAAACCAAAAAACTCTTTAAACACCCCTCCGGATAATTCATCCTCATCTTTCCAAAAAAATTCTTATTTAAGGAGAAAGAAAGGGAATCTTTAGAATAATCGGAGTGTCATACCACCCGCATGTCCTTTTGCCACTTCGATTTCCTGTCTTTATAATGTCTTCAGAGGGAAAATTCTAACCAAAACTATCTGTACTGTTAAAGCACTCTGGCTCTGGATCGGGGTTTAAATATCATAAAAATTCAACATAAAAGCTTTTAATTCTAAAACATAAACCCTAAAAATACGGTTTGTCAAATTTGACTTTCTTTTTTTCTCATTATGCCAAAAAGCGATCATAAAATTTCTAAAGTCCTGATAATTAGGTTTTTAAGTCAGCTTAATGCTTGTTCTCTTTGGTGATATCTGCATCTTTGCGTTGTGCGGATTTTCCCAAATCTTTTTGAAACAGGGTTTTCATCACTTGAAAAGTCTTTTTTTGAAGTTTGGGGTTTTGTTCTAAGATCAGTGTTCTTCTGAGTATGGTTTCCGAAATGTTCTTGATCAAAAGCAATTATGCGATGAATGCTGTCAACTTCAAAAACCCTGTCTTAAATAAAAATTTTAGAAGTCTGTAATGAAGACAAATTTTTTTTGTCTCGAAAATTAGGCAAAGGTTTTGGGGCTCTCTTTGGGTTTGTCTTTAGACTTTCTGCTGCTAAAGGGTAGATTATGGGGGTCAGGAGTTTTATGAGGTATTCTAAATCAACTTCTAGAAGTATCCCCGCTGTTTTCAGGGGCCAAACTGCCCAGCCCCTTTTAAGCCCTTTTTAATATTTTTTTTGGGTTGTCTTTGGTAATTTTTAGTTGCTAAAGGAAAGTGTTGCGCCATTGCCCCAACCCTACAGAAATTTTTTGCATCTAAATACATGGAAGTTAGCCTTTTATCGGGGTCATAGTCGTCCAAGTTTTGTTGTTGCTTTACGTAAATGATGCGGGGCCATCTAATTCCTCCAGAAATCCGTTTTCATCATTAAATCATTGTAAATCTAAAATAAATCAATCTGTACCCAGTAAACTTTAAGAAAGCGTCCCGCTCTCCCGGGCGGAAATGTAATGCGGGGCCCCGGCTGTAATGTTTCATGCGGTCTTTCTGAAATTTTTCAAAATTCCCGCCAACAAACATGTATCAGCCATAAAGTGGGAGTCATGATAGTCTCCCTTGTTTTACAACAAACTTCATCCCGCATCTTGGGCATGCTGGTAATCGGAGTCGCGACCCCTTTCCTCTAAGACTAGAAAAAGAACGGCCTTTAGGGGGAAATGAAATCTTTTTCAAACCTTTCCCAACTGTTCATGTCCCAAAGGGGGTAAACACCCTTTTTAACAAGCTTTGGGGGTTCCAAAATATTTTTCCGTTATTGGCAGGTTTTAAAAGGACATAGCCAGTGACTCTAATAAACCCCCTCAGGCTCATAGAGTCAAAAAAAGACTTTTGTTATTTAAGTGAAACACATGTACTTTTCTGTGACTGGCGAGGGCTGCACCCTAAAGGCTCGTCTACTGTTTTCATTATAAGGTAGGTCGAAACCCTCGAAAGTTATGAAAGAAACAGGCAGCCCCCCATGTTTAGGATCAAACTTTATTAAAGTTTTTTTCAACGTGCGCTGTCCTCTAAACTTCCCATAATTGATCAGGGTCTCTACTGTCGGATTGGCTTCCTCACTGTTAGACTTAGTTCTAAACCAAAAACCCAAAAAATGGGGGCAGTAAAATTTTTGTTGGTCTTAAAGGCGTTTTTAGTTTTCAGATAAGTTTAGATTTTTAAACAGGCGTTACGCATTGCTGCATGGTTCTAAGAAGTTTCTGCAGCTTAGGCCCTTTTAATTCGGCTTTGAATAACCCCATCCGACCGCAATGAGAAAGCAAATGAACAATCTGATGATTATTTTTGGACCTTTTGGGAATTTTTTGGGGGTTTGGGCCCTTTCATAAGGAAACATAAGCGACTCAAAATCTGCGTAAAAAACGTATGGAAAATTTGCAGCCGTTTCCAGTTCTTAAACTAACTTTAGATCCTGGGGGGGCGTATTAGTTCTGTTTTTACAGCTAAGAACTTTTCCAATGTTTTTTTTGTTCACTCGCGGTTTGCACAAGGGAATTCTTTTTAAAACATTTTCGCAGAATTCTTGTTTTTTTGTGTTTTTTTGAAGATGCCCCAAAAATCTACTCATTGTGCGTAAAAAGTTTGTGGTACCCCCGCTGGTAAGACATTAGGGAAGCCCAATGGTTTTTGGGTGGTCGCCTTTGTTGGGCTGTTTTAGACCCCCTAATAGGCCCAAATTTGTTTTCCTCATCCCATGTGAAACATTAACAGTTATTGTTTGTTTTGTTTTTAAAATGATAAATTTGGCCCACGCTAAAGAAAGGATATTCCACTAAATTTAAGATCTTTGAGTAGGGGTGATAGTTAGACACTCTCTCTGCTTTTGCGGACAAATGCACCCCTTCAAAACACACCACATAAAACATTTTGTCTGAATTCTTTATTTTTTAGAACTCCCTTTTTTTTGCGCTAATGCGGGGGGGTAGTGGAATGAAAGCCTTACCAACAATCGGCCATACTTAACTGTTTTAATCTGATCTCTAAGATTTTTTCCGCCCTCTGACCCCAGAGCCTCTTTTTGGCTTTTCAGGGGCACATAAAAACTGTGTAAGCGTTCGTCCCCCAAAGGGGGCGTTGGGGTCATTATAAAAGAAAATCTGCTTTTTTAGTTGAGCCCCCGACTTCTAGTTTTTTTTATTTATTTTTACATTTCATTAAAACAGCTAACTTTTTTAACCGGTGGGTCTTTTGTTTTTTTACCCGGAAAAAAAATTAAAAATCGCCCAACACTTCCCCAAACGCTTGCGGATCAAGACTTCTAAATAAATATCTTTTCGTGTCTTGATAAATTTTCTTGCATTGCTTCAAAAATTTCGTCTGGCCCTCATAATTTTACCATGTTGAGTTTCTTTTCTAACCAAAATATTTTTTTAAATTTAAAAAAAATTTAAATCAAAATCAATATCGAGGGTCTTTTTGGTTTGGGATCAAAAACTAAAGTAAAACAACCCTTTGGCGTTTTTAAATGTGAGCTGTTTAGAACGATTTTAAATGTTTCGTTTACTTTTTTTAAGCATTCTTTTTTATCTGCTCCGGTCTGGCTGTTGAGAAAAAACTTGCCCTCCCTTTCTTTAAAGTCAAACTTTTGTTTTTTTGAGAAAAAATGGGCCTGTAAAGATTAAATTTTTCATCCGTGATGTTTGATCAACTATGTTTATTTATTGTCAGTTTGAACGAGCTAATTAGCTGTTATATTTAAAACCATAGCTGTGTGCTTTTGGAGTTTATTTTTTAATTTTTTTTGCCAGCAGCACTTACAGCAAATGAACACAGGCCGAGAGCTAAAGACAACCCCCCTAGAGGCAAAGCTGGGGGGTGCCCAAACCTGTTTAAAGGCCTACATTTGTTCCTGCTGATAGAGCACTTTAGTTGTTTTTCCCCAGTATTAACATATGTTACAGCTTTAAAGGCACAGAATACCTTCTTTTGGTTTTTTGCTGTTTTTTAAAAAGGTCCTGCTCATTTTTTTGTTGCTTTGTGTAATGTTTAATTGAAGTTTTTATGTCAGGGGCTATCCTTTTTTTTTGGCGGCTCTGGCGGTAGGCAAATTTGGATAAACCTGAACAGACATGCTTTTTTTAAAATAAAAAAATTTTTATTTTGTTATTTTTAGTTGTTTCTTAAATATTCACGCGCATCTATTTTAAAAAACAAATGCATTAGGGGTTTATGGGCCTTTTTCTTCTTTATCAATTTTGAATGTTTTTTTCGTTTCCACAGTTTCCCCGTTTCCCGAAACCCGATTTCCTCCGTGACCTTGGGGTAATCCATAAACCTTTTTTGTTGTTAAAAAATCATCAAGTCTTACACTGAAAAGGTGTAGATTTTAGACAAAAGGTCAACGGTTGGTTTTCCCTCCCACCCCAAACAGTTTCTTATTTATCAAAATGCTGAAAAGGTTTAAGCCCGCTAGCATAGTTTTGGTTGGACTGCCCCCAACGAAATTTATTTTCTTTTTTTTTTGGGTTTTAAAAAAACTTTTCACTTCCTTTTTTAAAGGGTTCTTCACTTCACACAGAAATAAAATCCCTTTAAGCGATCTTGCCGCGGCAAAAACAAAAAATCCATATAGGTCTGCCCCTTCAGGATATTTGTATGATGAATACTCTTTCGTAATATATTGCAAATTTTGACTGATATTTTTGTTCAATCACCCTTGCAAAATTTGGGGTTGCTAACAACGTCAAAATCTAACGAGATGTCAAAATGCTGTACTTTTTTCTTCGGGGTTGATGATCTGATAAGGTTTGATTCATTAAACGTTAGTTCAAGACAATCTGTCTTTTAATGCTCCCTTTAAAATAGGCGCATGCGCTTTTAACAACCAAAATTAAGGGGAAAGGAAAAGGTTTCCAAACGCAAAATTTACGCTACATACTTTTTGCGTCTTTAGTACTCGGCACCTATTCTATGTTTTTTGTGCTTCTTCATTTTTTATTCCTTTTAAACGAAATCAGCCCTTTCTTCCCCTTAGCATAGATCAGAATAGGTTAAAAATTGTCTGCATGTGTAAAAAAATATTCTTCCCCCCAATTTTTTAAAAATTTTTTTAACATTTCCCCCCAATTTACAACTTCCCTTTTTTTTTTTTAAAAGTTTATTTAAATAACCCCAATCAAACATCACTTCCCTATTAAAAAAAACATAAAATTTTCTATCAAATAAATTATTTTTAACATAAACCCTTATTTCCCCAACCAAATTTTTCCATTTTATTCAAAATCCCAATCTTTACATTTTTATAACCCAAAAAAAAAATTAATTATTTAAAAACATAAAATTTTTTTTTTTAAAGGAAGATTTTGATGTTTTTATAGTGGAACGACATGAGTGAAATGATCCCTTTGACAGGGATCGTCAGCGCTCTCATTACGGCGTGAATTAAAAAAAGTAAGGGCAGATCATTTTACCAAATTTAGGTCAAAAACCTCCCGAATTTATAGACCCCAAAAGATTTTGAATTAAAAGATGATCGTTTTCTGTAAAAAAAGATCAAGGACAAATTGTTCAGCTTACAAAATAAACCCGACCCCCAAAGTTTTAGCCAAGAGTCAATTAACAAAGACTCAGTGTGAAAGATCAAAATCGCCTTGGGATTGCTAACCAAAATTTGATAGGGGTGCAGTTTTCTAAACTTCAAAACACACTCAGGAACTCCCCACAGATAACCCAAAAGCAAAAATGGGACTTAAAGAATTAAACAACGGGAGACGAATTAATAAAAGCAATAGAACAAAACCAGTTTTTCAGAAGAAACAGCATTAAAGACTATACACGACTCACCGCACCCTGCGAGAAATAGCGGCCCTTGATCAGCTTTTAAGAACCATTAGAGGCAATTAACAAACAATTTAGCAAAACTGGGGGAAAAAGATAGCAAATTTAAAAAAAAGGGAAAAAAAAAAACTCTTTAGGCTGATGACCCAACTTAGGGGATGATATTAAAAGAAAAAAGCCCCCAAAACTAAAGATCTTGAAAAAAAAAAGTCGGCAAGACTAAAAAATGCTGTCTATAACGAAAACAATTTTCGAACTCAAGTGAGCAGAATAAGAGAAAATACCAAAGAATTTTTAGAAGACACAACGCTGCAGAACAATCCGAACACGTTTAGAGAGCAAAGGGTCAATTAGCAAGCGTTTTTAACGGCCTTAGATTTGCAATAAGTACACTGTAATGGCTATTTCAGGGGGGGCGGACAACGCCCCGGTCCCCGCCATCGCCTCCCAAACCGCCTGATAATCGGGGAAAAAAAAAGCTTGATCATCTTGCAAGTTTTTAAAAAAATTAGCCGGTAAAGTTAGACCTTACCCGGATATTAGGGGCATTGTTCGTTGGCTTTTTTCTACTGCAAGCAAAAATAGTTGGCTTTATGGCGAGCACTTTGGGGATGTTCTTTAATGTCGGGTTAATCTTTAGTAAATAAAGAAGGAGTAAACCGCGCCGTTAATCCAAAACAGTGCTGTCTTTTTATATCAGGGCATTATTTTTTTTGACTTGGGTCTTCAACGGGCCTGGGCTTTGGGTCTTTGGGGATTGGATGACTTATTCTTGGGGGGGGCACTTGTTTTTGGTTCTGCTTGCAAAATTAGGGTCAGAATTTATTTCGGTTTTTTTTTCCCACCTTCTGTTTTTTGCCTGCCACAAGGATTTTTTTTTGTAGTTTATTATTGGCCTATCGGGCGAGGGCAGAAGGCACATGTATAAACAGTGGGAACACAAAGACTTTCTCTTGCAAAAGTAAAAATTTTTTTGGGCCTTTTAATTTTTTGAAGGGAAAACAACTGTAAATTAATGGGGTCCTCTAAATTTGCTAAGATTTTTTTTGCCATCAAAAAACCATAGAAGGATCTGTTTTTTGCTCGATCTCGTTTTTGCTTGCGACCCCAGCAAACACCAAAAGTAAATACGAAAAGAGTCTTATTGTTCTATTCCTGCTTTATTAGGCCCTTAAATGCTAAGATAAATGTTGTCCATCTTTTTATGCTTTGCTCTAGGCCCCAAGTGAACGCGTCCTGAAGAGAAAGAGTGTAAGGGGATTCCAGTCATACTTATACTTTCTTGCACGCCCCAAAAAAAGGGGTGCCTAAGCCATGATTAAGATCCAACTTTTGTCTAAAGTTGTCTTAACTTTTTTATTTTAATTCGTTACGATCCTTTCAAAAGCCTTTGTTTTTTGTTGCTAAAAGGGTTAACGGGTTTTTCATTGGCAATGGTGCTTGCAAAATTTATCAAAAAACTCTGAAGGTGTAATAGAAATGAATCTATACACTGACCCCACCCAAAAAATCAGGGTGATTTAAGTGATCACAACCCACTCCACACCCGTTGATGCACAAAACCGGCAAAATTTAACTGGTTTGGGAAAACTGCAGGATGATGAACCCACTTTTGCGATGTAGTCTTTTTTAATAGGGGGTTAAATATTTTCCAAGGAGTTTCACCTTTTTTTAAAGGTCAGACTGAGTCCGAAATGTCGAGGTGTCATTGTTATTTTTTAAGATTTTTAGTGCGGCCCAAAGAATATTTTGGGATCAGTATATTTGAATCACTCATTTTTTTTGTTTAAAAAAAATTTGTAAAAAATAAAAACCCCAAACCCCTTCGTTTTTAGAACATGCGTTAAAAACGATTGCGGAAACCAAAATGGGCCCTTCCATGAAATTTTACAAAGTCGTATGGTTAATATAAATGAATCCAAGGAGAAAAATAAAATTTTAAAAAATTAAAAATAAGGACAATTAGTTGCCATTTTTAACCCAACCCGTGGTTATTCGGGGTTTTTCTCCAAAAGAAGCAAGAGTAACTTTTCATTACTCTCAAACTTAACAATGCAAATCTAAAAAAAAATGTTGGCCTTTTAAGCCTGAAGAAGAAAAGTAGGTTAATTTTGATGAAGGCACTAAAAAATTTTTTTGGGTTTTTAAAATGCCAATCGAGCCGTTTAAGTTTTAGAGTTACGGGCCAAAAAAAACTACTTATGAGGGAGAAAACCGCTCGAACTTTCATTTCATTTATTACTCTTGTTATTTGGGGTGAGGAGCACTGAGAAAACTTATATGATGGAGGCCCCAACTGTTTTAAAGACTCTTTCCCCAGGGAAAGCTGCATATTGCGTTATGAAATTTTTAAAAATTCCCTAATTTACAGTTTAAAAGATTTGTTTTGGGGAGGGTTGGATCATTTAAAATAAAATGCGACAAAGCGGGGAAATTGTGAAATGTATAACCCCACACATTGTTTTGGAAATAAAAAAAATAAATTTTTCTAAAAAAAGTCGCGTGGGCCAGAAGAACCCGGATTACTTTGCGCCTTAAGGGGATAACTTTAGAATTAAAAAAACCTTGCAGACGTTGCGGACTTTGAACAAAACGGTGAGATAGGCGCTTTGTATGGTTTTGAGTACACTAAAGATGGTGATTATAAACGCAAGAGGTTGGCGACAACAAAAAAGTTTCCTAAACTAAAACCCAATGCGCAATCTAGAAGCAAATAATGTTGGCCAGTATGAATATAAAATAGTTCGAAAACCTGACCTCAAATGGCCTTAGAACCAATTTAGAAGGGGAAACATAAAATTTGAATTCATAAGCCCATTTACATTTTTTAGCCCCCAAAAAAAAAGGTTTCAGAAAAGCATTCAACTCTGGCCCTTTACATGTAAGTCTTATGCCAGACGACAATAGTCGGAAAGAAATTGAAATAACGCCGTATGGGAAAAAACAGTACATCCTCCACAGAAAGAAACAGTTGTAAAAAAAGCTTCTAAAAAATTACATTTTCTTTCCAAGCGGGAAAAAATTAGGAGACACGTTCACAATAATATTTGAAATTTCTGTCTTTAAAGATGTGGAGAGGGAGGGGTTGTGGGCTTAGTGGCGACCTTATAAAAGGAATTAATATTAGCTGGGGAAAACTTAGACGTTAAACGTCTTAACGTTACCATCGTCGTTCTTCACAAGGTGAGGAATATTAAGGTTATACAACAAGCAAAAAAATTACTGTTGACTTAAATAGAAACAATCTTACAGAACTGAATTGGATTAATCTTACACATTTAGGCCTTAAGGGTTTTATTATACTGAACAAGTTTTGACAGAGAGTATGATAAAAATAATAACTGGATTAGATTAAGTTCTGTTATAAAACTATGGAGCAGTTAAACTTTATGACAAAAACTCCTCATTGCCTTGATTTGGGCAGACTGGTTGTGGAAAAACAATATTTATCCTCGACCTGTTACAAACAGTTTATCGTTATAATTTTGATCCTATTGTGGTTTTCTGTCCAACACTTAAAAGGAACAAGCATATCATGATAGAAGGTTTATATGGACAGATGATGACATATATTTAGTTGTCCTAGCAATAAACTGAGGGGAGTGTTTAAACAGTTTTATAGACTGTTTGAAGAAACGCAGACACTATTTATTATAGATGACTGTTCGGCAGAAAGAGACATAGTTTAAAAAGAGAAACACTTTATCAAAACTTGCTTTCAGTGGAAGGGAAAGCTGGAATAAGTGTGTGGATTTTATGTCAAAATAAACTCAGTTTTAAAAGACTTTAGAGAACAGTTAAAGACTGTAGTTTTATTTCACATGAAAGACAGAGATGCATTTGATGGGAAAGTTTGCGTGAAAAAGATGTTATTGAAAATGACCAGGAAAAACACAGGATTAAGCAAAAACTGAAAACTGAAAAGTTTAGTAAATTAGTAAAAAAAACGGATAACCCTACACAGTATGTTGTTTGTAGGGTTTTACTAGGTAAGAACTAATAAAATTGTCTGTGGAGTCGCCCGGGCCGAAAATGGTTGAGGCCGGTGAGCCAGAACAGACATTTATTTTCTCTAGGGGGCTCAGGCCAGGGGCACCCCCCAA
>JAFLJL010005217.1:0-13280 GCA_018398815.1 Conus ventricosus
TGGTATTTACTAACGACTTCCACTTTTACTTTCTCGTATAGTTAGGCGCTCAAAAGATCAGTAATTAATTCTTCAAACATATTCTTTATCTCTTCTCTATTGGCTTCCCCATCCATCTTCCACTCCAACTCCTCAAATATTATTACTAAGCTCTCTAACTACTTCGGGCTTCATTTTTTAAACCAGAATATAAACACCAATTAAAAAAATTAAGTAATCCGTTCCTCTTGTTTTGCGCAAGAATCAGAAGAGAGAAAGGGTGAATAATACAATCGATAACACGGCAGGAGAATAACACACAATCAATACTGCAGATGCTAGCTGCACAGGAGTAACAATCAATACTGCAGAAGCTAACTGCGAAGAAGAAAAAATCATCTGTAGGAGCCAAGCGTTACTTATTTTGTCAAACAAACACAGAAACGCAGCACTCACAGAATGATGTCACACACAGAAACTCAGCACTTTCGATTTCATCATGTTAATGTATTCAGTAAGGTTAGCACATGCGCACTGAAAAAAGCTGTCACGTTTTCTTCCGGTTAACCAATTTTCAGAAACGTTTCTTCTTCCAGCTAACTAGTTTCAGAAAAAGATTTTACAGGAAGAAGCGTGACAAAATTTTTCAATGCGCAGACTCGGCTTGTTGAAGAGCAAACGACAGCTCTGGGCATGCAATCGATATCAGCTAGGCTGCCTGTGAGCCGGCGGGAATCAGTGGTGGTGGGGGTTGCAATCATATTAGCTGAGCTGGTGAGAGAAGTGCAGGCAGTCATTCAGTCCTGCGGGTGTTAATTGTGTTAGGGCGACTAAGTCTGTAAACCATTTTTGTTAAACTTTTTTTTTGGCCTATTTTGGGTTTAACTGATCGTGTGTTTGTTTTTCAATGTTCTGTTTAATTGCATCAGTGTCTACCTGTCGTGAAGTAAAAGTCTTTCTCCACTCCTTTTGAAGTTCAATTTTTTGTCGTCTGTAATCCTCACCATCGGCCATAAGCTTCTGAAATTCTTCGTCCGTAATGTTTTCATCCTGTAATGATTTGCTTATTCTTAATCCTAATGAACAAAGTTTTGCTGATGCTAGGGCTACAATGGCAGTGTGCTTTTGTAATTTAGGAGTTATTTTTTTTTAAAACAGCACTTACAATCATAGACACAGCGCCTAAACCAAACCAAGACCCCCTAATGCTAAAGAGGCTGGCGCTCCAACTCCAGTAGCTAAAACAGCAACACTAGACCCAGCACTTACGCTAGCTACAGCTGATGAGCCAGTAATTACATAAGAAAGAGTATTTAAAAGCTTTAGCATATTTCTTTCTAGTAACTCTATACTTATCCAAGTCGCTTTCTATTTCCTTTTGAAGTTCAGTTATTTGCTTTAACCTAAACTGTTGAACCTCCATTTTTAATCAAATTAATTTTGTAAAAATGTTTTTATTAATCCTTTTGGTAGCACTTCACCAACAGAGTAAAACGCAATAAAATCAACATACTTAATGAAAATAAAGTCGAGTACTGTTAGTTTGTCTTTGTCAACATTCACAGTAACTTTGTCAGATGATGAAAAAGTTTTTATTTCATCCCCGTTTTTTAGTAATGGCAATAATGAGCCTAAGAGGCCCATCCAAGTTTCAGCCTTTATTTGTACTCCCCGTGCTAACACATGTTCTGGCAAACTAGAATTAGACCCCCTGGAGTAATTAATAACAACAAAAATCAAAGTAGCAGTGTTAGGCATTGGTGGTTTTGGGATAAATTCTAGGGTTTACTGTGTCATCCCCCACTTCAACTAAGGTCTTCTTTCTGCTCAACACATATTCACGCATATATGTATCTATTACAATCTGCTTTTTTCTGTGTGTTCCTGGGACAAAACTGGCAAGAAAGGGGCCCGCATTCAAAGCTTTTCTAAAATTGTGTTTTTTATCAAAGTATACATTGGGGCATTCGCAAGTCACATTTAAAATCCAGTTAATTTCAGGACGCAGGCCCAGTTATTGTCTTGTCTATAAAGCCTGTATTCATATTTGCCGTAATCAATTGTTTTTAGACTTCTTAATTGTTCTAGTTTAGGATGTTGCTGTCGTTTTTTTGTCTTCAATTTCTGTTCGTTTGTAAACCCCATCATCTGTGTACTGAAATCCATAAACATTTCCTGGCACTCCTATTAGATCAAACTCGGTTGTGTCTGCTAGGTCTTTCAGCTCTAACTGCAACGCATTTAGGAGCTAGCTGCGCTTTTGATTCTGGACCCCGGGACATTCTTTTTAATATTAAAATTTATAATAAACAAACGTATTGAACTGGGGGGTCAGTCCATAAGCATAGCTTAGGTGCTTAGATTTTTCTAACTGCTCTTTTATTTTTTTAACTCATCTTTGTCCCTTATTATATAATTTTCACTTAAACATTCTTCAAAAACTATCTTTGTCCTTAGTGTAAAATAATACAACCGATTTTAACTGCGATCTAAAGTCTTTTAAGACAGCATTGTATTTTTGAGTTAAGAGCCACACAGAAACTAAGGCGTGGGCGGCCGCTAAAGGCTAGCTTTGACAGAGCTTTTCTTTTTTTTTTAACAATTTCTCGTTCAGCTGAACAGTCATCAATAAGAAACAGGGTTTCAGTTCCCTCAAATAGTCTATAGTAATGTTCTAAACAGTCGTTCAGCTTGTCGCTAGGATCAACTAGAAATTATATTATCGTCTGTCCAAATAAACTTCCTTTCTTTGTAAGACTTGTTGTGCTTAATGGTTGTGCAGAATATAACAATGTACTCGTAATGAAACCTGTATATTGTTTTGTAACAAATCAAGTACGAAGACAGTTTTCCCACACCCAGTAATCCCGCAGATAAGAGAACAGTGCGGATCTTTTGGCAGAAACTTCAAGCTATCCATCTGTTTTTATTAGAATATTTCTTCTGCATTTTAAAAAGCCACGTCTTTTAGTCTGTTTTCTTCAATGTTTAAACTGGGCATCACAAACCATAAAAACATGCATTTTTATTGGGGCGTTTCCGTCTGCTTTCTTGTGAATATTTATTTTTATGCCATCTTGCCCTACCCTTTCTCCACTTCCAAACAATCTGTTGTCAAATGTGGATCTAAAATCCAGCCACAGCCCATATTTGGTTATTAAGTAGTCTTCGAGTCTTACATCATAAAGGCGAAGTTTTTTACATACGCGATCAACTGCAGGATCTCTTTGCCGACCTCCAGCGAATAACTTTCTTATTTCATCAAAGTGTTGGTGAGGTAAAAGTCTGGCGCCCCGAGTACAACTAAACAGACTTGCCATTATTGCACAGTCAACCTTCTCAATTTCTGGATTATAAAACGCTTCTGATTCTCTATGAAAAGGAGTTGTTTTCTTCAGTAAACACAAGAACAAAATTCCTTTTGAAGACTTCAGAGACTGATTTAGATGTATGATTCCAGAGAGTGTCTCGCTTGTTTCTATTTCTGTAGTGGAGTGTATAACTCTTTCATAATAAATAACCGTTTTACATTTATACTGGGTTAAGATTGTTCTGGCCAGTTCAGGGTTAGTAAAACATCAAACTCAAGAGAAATGTCGCTGACTGTGTATTTAGCTTCAGGGTCTTCAGACAGAACGACAGAACCGCTAGGATTAAATGTCAGTTCATAAGTAGTTTTTCTTTTAACGCACCTTGGTAATAGGCATATGCGTCTTTAACAACTCAAAATCTAGAGGGATGCAGAATCAGTTGCCAAATGCTTTCTGCTACTGCCTCATCTTTTAACATCATTCTTTGCATCCTCCGCTTTAAGCCTGTGCTTGAGACCGTTTGGGCTTTGTATTCCCCTAGATACACTTTCTCTTTTCTTTCTTTTTAGGCAGCCATAGGTCAGAATAGAGGGCAAAAATAATCTGCCTCGTTTAGTACAAAAACCTCTCTGCCCTCCAGTTTGATTGCCTATTGTTTAACGATGGCCCTGCCCAAATTAGCAACAACAGTAGCATTAGGATCTGTCGATGTAATATCTATTTGAATGATAGTTTAGCAGTGCCTGGCATTTTAACATCGTCAGCGCCAAGATCAGGGAACTTAACAATTAAAACTTGTCCAGGCTGAACTGTTGATGGAGTATTTCCACTAATTACAGTCTGCCTTATACCTTTTACTCCATGGGGTTCCTTCTCTTTTCTGTATGGATCGAGGTCACAACCATATGAGTTCATTTTTTATAAAACAAGAAAGAATATAAATAAAAAACTTGGCTGAAGATTTTGACGCAATTGATCCTGTTGGTGGAGAAAGAGATCTGTCAGGCCCTCATTTGAAGAAGATGAAACAGAATTAGTTCCTTCATTGCGCGAAGAACTTGAAAGAGCAGCAGAAGGTTCTTCAATCCCTTCATTAGAAGAAGCAGAAACACCCCCTTCAGTTAGCGCATCTCGTGCAGAACTATTAACAAATAGAATTAACTCATTCTACATAAGCTTAGGACTAGAACCGCCAGAAGGCCATAGTCCTTTTAATTTTAATATGGATAAAAGCAACCATCTGTAATTGAGAACTAGCGAGGAAATTTTGTAAGAGTTACTGCAAAGCCAGACCCAACTAAGTTTTTTAAAACTAAGCACAATTAGACAGAGGATTCCTGTTGCCGACCAAAGGCGATTAAACATTTTAAATTTAAGGCCTGAGGCTGTTAGTCTTTTACAGAAACTTGGGCAAGAGTTGCCAACACGATCTGAATAAAAATGACCTCTTTTCAAGATTTAGGGCCAAGAATAAATGATGCAGCAACAGAAATTTAGACGAGTTTTAATGAGGAAACAGTCAGAAAAAACATTAGAAACAATTGGCGATTCCCCATTGCCTATGCGCGACCTCCAGCTCTTAATGAAACGCCTAAAGTCAATAAGAGTTGAACTATAAAACAATTTAGCAAAACTTGGCGAGCTAGATAGAGAGATAGAAGAAGAAAAAATAAGCTGGCTGATGCAGACGATAAACAATTTAGGGTCAGAAGAAAAGGCTAGAATACAGCAGAAAATACAGAATTTAATGATAGATAAGGGCGGCTAGGTTAGAAGTGCTGTCTACTAACAGAGCGCAGTAGCATCACAAACAAGTAGAATAAGAGAAACTATAAACAGAATACTTTATGAAAACACTACACTAGCTGAAAGAATAAGGACTCTGTTCAGGACAGGGGATTACAATAGTTTGTATATTAAACAGCTGTTGGGTTTGCGATCTCACATCGTTTATGCTTTAACAGGTTAGTGCGCCAACAGGGCCAGTAGCTCCTTCAACAACCTCAGCCTGGTAAAAGTTGGATTAGAAAACAATTACACCATCTAGCAAACTTATTAAAGAAGTTAGCTGCCAAAGCGCTTGATGCTCTTCCTGGCATAATTGGCAGTGTTGTTAGTTGGGTTTTGTCTACTATAGGCAAAGTTGCTGGTTATATGGCTGACCATCTGTGGACGTTAGGAGTGCTAGCTGCTGGATTAATTTTTAGTGAAATAAAGTATGGCTAATCCAGTAAAAGTTAAAAATACGAGGGCTGTCTTTACGCTAGTGTGACTGTCAGTGCGAGGCAGATCAACAGTGACGTGCTTTCTGGACTGCTTTCTGGCTGTGGGGCGCTATAAACCGATCGCTTTCTTCAGGGCTGGGTACTTTTTTTAAAATGGATGGAGCGGGCCTTGTGTTTAAACCTTGATTGTGCCCTAAGTTTTTGTCGTCTCCAGCTATGAGGATTTCGTTATTATAATTCTGTATCATGCCAATCTGTAGTCTAAGGTCAGAGGGTAGCATGTATAATCCATGGCCTACAACAAAGTCAACCTTTGACCTAGCATGCGCAAGAACGTCTTGATACCTTTGATTGCTGGCAGGCAAATCAACAGCAGAGTTAATAGCATCTTCTAAAATTTGCTAGAAACTGTTTTCTGGCATCAAAGCCAGTAGACTGATCCACGATGCTAGACTTAGTCTGTGCTTGTGCTCCTAATAGACACCAAACGTATGTCCGTATGGTGTCATTAAGTCTTTGCACTCCTGACATTGTTAGGCCTTTACTTTCATCTAAGACAAATGTTGCCCAAGCATTAGGGTGTTTTTGTTCTATGGATCCCAATCGAACTTGTTTGTCTGGTTTGAAAAGAGGTGTGGCCAGGCCAGTAGTCATAATTATATTCTATTTTTACACCCCACAAATACAATGTGCCTAACCCATGATTGCGGTCTAACTTTTGTCTAAAATCAGTTGAAGATTAATGTTAAATTCATTGCAAAATTCTTTCATATGCATTAACGTCCATTGGGCTTTAAATGGATTAAACGCGTTGTCGCTGGGGAGGGGCACTTGTAGTTCAGTTAGTATTCGTCTGTACTGGTAATAAACATGAAAGTTATATACTGACCTTACTAAAAGATTGGGTGGTTTAAATGGTTTGCATATGAAACACCGCAGCCAGTAGTTGCGCAGTAAACGGAAAAAAAAATTAACTGATTCTGTGTAAAACATCATAGGGCGGGATGACCATGCTGAATGGCACTCTATCACTATTTATTGGCGGATTTAAATATTTAGTTAGTGGGTTTACAAGTCTGACTTGAAAGCCATATGATTCGTCTACTGCAATGGTTAGTAAACTGAATTCCAAAGATTTGGGGTTATAAAACGCTCCTACATTGTATGTGCACTTTCGTTATATTTGAAAGGTTCCATTTTTAAATTAGTTTTTTTTTAAATAGTTATAAAAAAGATGTACATCTATATAACCCAACAAAACAAACGTGTGTTCTTAACGTATCCAATTGACAATAGGTGCGGTGATTATATGGGTTGCCCTTAAAGAAATTGGTTTTAAAGTAAAATGGATTAACATATCTGATAGAGCTAAGAATAACTGGGTGGATGTTAAGGACGAACAAGGCAATCTATTAAAACAATTAAAAATACCTGATGGCTACTACGGCTTTTGTTCTTTTAAGAGAAGTATTTAGCAATTTTGGCATTAAGTTAAAAATTAATGAGGCAAATCTTATAATTACTATGAATTTTCCAGACTTAAAGAAAAAAGGGAGTACGTTTTTCCTAGAAGCCTTGCTCGAATTTTAGGCTTTTATGACAGTGGTGAAACATATCATATTAAAACACATATGCACTTAGAAAGCGGTCTTTATGAGTATGTAGCAGTAACCAGCCGATTTTCTCGTGAACCCAATGTTGTATGTCCATTTACAACAGTTAAAAACAAATACTAATTTGTTTTAAATGGCCAGCCATCTACTGTTCTTCGAGCACTGCCGTATTTAAGGCAGGGTTTTGCGATTATAAGTTATATAAGTTTGATGGAAACAGTCATTTAAAGAATTAATTGAGGGGGGGGCTATAAATTCATTGGATGTAAAAATAACTAATCAAGATGAAAATGCCAGTTGTTTTGTTCTAATTTATTAATAGTGCTAGAAAGTATGTAAATATGCGGTTCACGATCAGCAAATCCTATTTTGCACGGAAACCCCCATTTTAAATTGACGTATTGCGTCGAATTTTTAGAGGTTTTTGCGTGTTAATTTGTTAGAAACAGGTGTTAATTTTGACCAAAAGTGACATGAGATGGACGTGATTTGTATGTGAAAAGGGGGGTTTCGTGCAAAATAAGATGGGTGGTCTTGAACCCGTATATTTACATTCTCTCTTTGTCCATCGTATGGTGGGTTGTACCATATGATCTTTCTTTTCCTATTTTTCTTATTTCTGTTCGTGTTATTGTCTGGTACTGTATTGTAGTTTGTAATTGTAACCACTTTTTTGTAATGCTTCTTGATATTCTGTTGCTGCATCATTGAATGCGTTTTCATTGCATGACAGGTTGGATAGTCTCTTGTGTTTATACCATTGGGTATTGTTTTTAGTATGGATGGTGGGTGATTGCTTTTGATATTTACGTAGATTGGTAATGTCATTGGGTTTTTTGTATGGTTTGTACACGTGGTCATTGAGGTCTAATGTTATGTCTAGGTAATTCACTACTTTTTTGTTTGCTTCTATTGTGATTTTTAAGTTGTGGTTTTTAAAAGATTTTACATAATTCTTTTTTCTTGTTTTCAATGGTTCTTGGATTATTGTTTAATGCAGCGAGGCCGTCATCTCTGTATAAACCGACCTGTTTTCCAAGTTGTTTTTGATGTTGGATAGCATGAAATAGTCCGACTAGTTCACATGTTTCGGCGCCATCATTGACATAACATTAGACATAACATTGGACCTCAATGACCACGTGTACAAATCATAACAAAAAACCCAATGACATACCAATCTACGTAAATATCAAAAGCAACCACCACCATCCATACTAAAAACAATACCCAATGGTATAAACAAGAGACTATCCAACCTGTCATGCAATAAAAAACGCATTCAATGATGCAGCAACAGTATCAAAAAGCATTACAAAAACGTGGTTACATTACAAACTCCCAATACAGTCCAGAAATAACATGAACAAAAATAAGAAAATGGAAAAGAAGATCATATGGTACAAACCCACCATACGATGGACAAGTAAAAACAAATGTAGGAAAAGAATTCTTAAAATCTGGCAACATCATTCCCAAAAAAGAAACACAAAACTGTCCAAAATTATTCAACAAAAACACCATCAAACTATCATACTCATGTTGCCTAAACCTTAAAACTAATTGATTCATCTAACAAATGAAAAGCAACCATAAAAAGAGAAGGGTGCTAAAGGACATCTTGCAACTGCACTAAAAAAGAACAGTGCCCCCTAAGCAACAAATGCCTTCACAGCAACATGTATACCAAGCTACGGTAACTTCAGAAAATGAAAAAGAAACATATATAGGGATCACAGAAAACACTTTCAAAACCAGATACGCAAACCACAAACAGTCATTCAAAATGAAAAATACAAAAATCAAACAGAGCTGAGTAAATACATTTGGAGACTCAAAGATAAAAAAATAGACTACAACATATCATGGAAAAATCATAAAAAGAGCAACATCATACAACAATATTCAAAAAGATGCAATCTATGCTCCACAGAAAATGGTTAATATTATGTAAACCACACCTAGCAACCTTGAATACAAAAGTAGAAATAGTAAACAATTGCAGGCACAAATGGAAATCTTTGTTAGCGCACGCCACCTGAACAGACCCCAACAAGAACCACAGACCACACGTGAAGCGACTCACACGATGCAGAAATGGAATCAGGTCCCGCATGCTATAAAAGACAGATAGCGTGCCCCAAAAGAATATCCTGAGGAGAGCGAGAGGTTCGAAACAAGCTTGTTGATTTTGATTACTTCATTTTTTAAAAATGTCTTAACAGATGTTGCTCCCCAAGGGGTTGAGCACCTTCAGATTTTTAGAGCACACTTTTAATATATTATATATATATATATATATATATATAACAAAACTATAAATTCCAAGGATAAGTAACGTCCAGCAATTCTCAGGTAATACCAGACACTTCAGAAATATACAGAGAGCTTGGTATATAATATATATATATATAGAAATATAAGAGAGTAAATTATGATTAACTAACTATTATAAAAACAGGAGAGCAACAACGAGAAGCCCACACGCAAACACCGGGGGAACTGTATTCATCTGCAACCCAGCTAAAACATTTTGATTTTTAATTCTTTAATGTAATACAAATAATATTTATAATATATTATAAACTTTATGAATAATCATATGCATAACCCCAGGCTAGACAAGAACTCCTCAAGTTTTGTTAGGGGTAGAAAACTTTCTAGTCTTTTGACTTCTTTGATGGTTAATACCCTTTTTACTAAAAAAGGGGAAAGTATTCATATCCTTCCAAAAACTTTTTCTATTTATTATTTAATATATAAAATATAATTATAATATATTAATATATAATTATAAAACAAAGTATTAAAAAAAATTTTTTTATTAATGGAAACATTTGTTTAAGCAAAAAAAATCCAATTTTTCCGGGGGCTTCAAGGGGGGTTTTTTTTCCCCCCCCGGAAATCTGGGGGTCCTTTTCGGGTTTTTTTTTTTGCACGTGCGGGTTTGGGGCTGCACTTGTTTTTTGGGGCTTTCATTTTTTTTGTTTTGGATTGCACTAACAACGATTTCCATTTATGCCTGCTTGTTTATTTTTTTCTGTTTTTGGTGTTTAAATTTCAAGTGTGGTTTTGCATAGAAAAACCCATTTTTCGTTAAACTGGGTTGCCCCTTTTTTTGAAACTTTGCAGTTGGTGAGCTTTTTTTTAATGATTTTCCGGGATATTTGTGTTTTTTTTTTTTGCCTTTAAGTTTCCAGATATTTTCTCAATTTGTTTTTTTTTTATTTTTTTTTCTTTTTTAAAAAGACGTTTGTGGTTTGCATACTGGTTTTGAATGGTTTTCCAGGACCCTATGTATTTTCTTTTTCATTTTCTGATGTCACAGTACCCTGTAACAATTTTTGTTGGACATTTTTTGGTCTGTGGGCACTGCTCTTTTCGGGGTGCAATTGCAAGATTTCCTTTCTTCACCCTTTCCCCTTTGCTGGTTGTTTTCATTTTGTTGGATGCCAAATTTGGTTTTTAAGGTTGGGGATACATGAGTACATAGTTTTGAACAGTGTTTTATTTTAAAAAATTTGGGCAGTTTTGTTCTTTTTTGGGGAAAAGAAATTGTTTTAAAATTTTGAAGAATTTTTTCCCTATGTTTGTTTTGAGTTTCCCGTCGTATGGGGGGTTATCTATGATTTTTCTTTCCTATTTTTCTTGCTTTTGTTTGTGTTGTTGTCTGGTTGTTTTATTTGTATTGTATCCTTTTATTGTAGTGCTCCTGGTTTCTGTTGCATTGTGAAACTCTCTCATTGCATGCATTGTAGCCTTTTTATGCCATTTGGGGTAGGTTTTAATACAGTGGGGGGGGGTACTTTTGGTTTTCATAAAGAGGTGTGTCGTGGGGTTTCTTGTAGGTTTATTTTTGATTGTTTAGTCCAAAGTTATGTCTAAGTAGTTCACTACCTTTTTTTGCTTCAAATTTAATTTTTTAAGTTGTGGTTTTGGAAAATTTTGCATGTTTTTTTTTCTTTTTTGTTTTTGAGGTTCTTGGGTTGTTGGGCAGTGCAAGCAAGGCCAGCCCTGTATAGCCCACTTGTTTTTCCCAGTTTTTTTTTTGTGTTGGGCAGCTGAATAGTCCAACCCGTTTCACATGTTTCTGGACCCCTATGATCCAAGGTTAGGGGCGAATTTTGAAATTTTTGTTGGTTTTCCCGCCCCGGGTTTCAATTTTTTCTGTTAGTAATGTTTTTCTTGGTGTGGAGAATGATTTCCCTTTTGACCCTTTTTCGGGGGTTGAGGCTGTGGTCTTGAGGGATATTTGGGAAAGCTTTTCTTTTTGGTTTTTTTGTTGACGCTTCTATCCTGTCACTTAGTCTATGCGCTCCAATTCTTTTCTTTATCGGAACGTCAGGGTATATTTTTGTCGGCTTTTTGAGTATTTTATCTGGATTTTTGTCAAGGAGTTAGAGTATCTTCTGGTTCCATTTTGTATATAGCTAGTTTTATCAGCCTTCACAAATATTTTTTGTCATTTTTGTTATTTGTTTTTATTTTGTTTTTTAGCGTTGTTTGGAAACCGTTGTTAGTTTTTTGAATCAAAATGTATAATTCTTTTCATTTGATCTCAAGGGTTCATTTCGTCTAGGTGGTGGTGATCCCCATGATTTGAAAACGAAGGTTGTTTTTAATCCTCTTTTTTGCGTTTGGGTTGAGAAAAAGAATGCATTCCATCCATATGTGTAAGAATTTTCGATTGTTCTATTAAATTTTTTATAGGATTGCGGATTGGAAAATGTATGTTTTTGTTGACTGTCCAAATTGATTTCTTCCATTTTAAAATCTATTTAGCACAGTCCCTCAACTGGTGGGCGATTAAAAAACAAAGTGATAAAATACCCCCCACGCTATATAACACGGCGGGGCAAAAAACAAAAACCCAAACCTGATGACAGCGAAAACCCGCTAGAAACAATTTGTCGATTTCTCTTTTAGTACCTTATTTTAACAAAAATATATATATATAAATATGCCATATAATATAAATATAAATAATATATTTTTTAAATATATATAAAAATATATATAAATATATATAATATATATAATATATATAATATAAAATATTATATATATATATATTATATATATATATAAATATAATATATATTAATATATACGTGTTGCCTTCTGCAACCGCACATTCTCTGCCCAAATCGTTCCCACAGACACGCTACTGGAAGCCCCAAGGATGGAATGTTTGTAAGTGACATCACTCACAATACTATGCTGGTATATATCGGGCTAAATTAATGATATCCACTTATCTCTGTGCGCGTGTTTGCTGGTGTTGACGCGCTGGGGTCTCTCTCCCTCTCTCCCCTCCTTCCTCTCTCCTCTCTCTCCTCTCTCTCTCCCCTCTCTCTCTCTCCCTCTCTCTCATCTCTCTCTCTCCTCTCCTCTCTGCCATTAGTAAATGTTTACAAATATTGTGTATATTCTTTCAACACGCCTGAACTTCACATTTGCTTGTAAAATCTTGCGAGCAGACTAAATACGCCTTATGGTATATCATGAAAAAGCGAGAATTAAGAATAACAATTCCTGAGCACTATTTTACTAATTGTCGATTTTTCAATTCCAACCAATTGTGCAATTAGTGCTGAACTATGGGTATTAGCAGCACTGCTTATAAGTGGAGAAGCTACATTTATACCACTGAAGAAGTTTTGGGAGAACTATATATGCGCCTAATGATTTAGTCTACAGGGAGACAAATAGGTATCCTATATAATTTTGTTTCTATAGTCAGCTCCCCTTTGCTATTGGTTAAAGTTAACAAGAATGCAATCACATAGATTACCCATGATACGGATGTAATGTGGTGCGTGTTTTGTTGTCTGACTCTCGCTCTCAAAAGTTTGGATGCGTGTACGACTTTTCCCCTACACAACACCCCACACCATAACGAACATGGATAGCCAGGCAACACACGAGTTAGATTTTCTTCTTTTTATATGCTGCCTGAACCATCAATATGAATCGTTACAAAATCAATACATGCCACTACATAGAATACAGATCAATGCACATCAATTAAGACATCAATACATAAGACACTTCAATCATCATATATCAGCATATCATACTACGTATCTTGATAAAACTCACAGATCTCGCCGGCGCCGTCCCAAGTGTCCAACCAATAAACCCAAAGGCCC
>JAFLJL010005218.1:0-13962 GCA_018398815.1 Conus ventricosus
AAAAAAATTGTGGTGGTTGGGAAATTAAAAAAAAACGAACAAAAATAATAATTACGTAACCTCCCCCCCCCCAAATTTCTAAAGTTGCAAGCAAACCATTAAAAGAAAAAACAAACAGCAACAAAGAAACGTAACGAGCATAGAGAGAGAGAGAGAGAGGAGAGAGAGAGAGAGAGAGAGAGAGGAGAGAGAAGAGAGAGAGAGAGAGAGAGTAAATCATTGCAAAGTGGCGAATGAAAACCCCCAAAACAAATCCCCCACAAAAAGGGAGGTGATAACAGCACAGGAGGAAGTGACTTGAATGTGAAAATGTACAAAACCCACGAAAAAAGGGGAATAAATGCAGTGTGGGGAGAGAAGGCCCTTAAGGCAAAAACACAACTGAAAATCTTTATGCCCGCAAGAAAAATCCCTGCATGCATGAACAGGACGGTAATGACATCCGGCCTAGGGGCAGCCTTCACCTGTCCGTTCGGCTGATTTTCCCCCCCCCGTCAGAAAGAGGACGCAAAAGACCACCAGCTATAACCCGAAACTCGTTAGAAGATGGAAATGCTCTAAGGAGGGAATCCATTTCAGGGTGTGTCGGTCTATGCGAGGACCAAATCAAGGGAAGATCCAGGATCCGTTCGCCTCGACGGAAGTCCTTCCTTCCCCAGTGTTCTGTCTTGAACGGGTTTGGGCGTATATTTGTTTAAGAGAGAGAGAGAGAATCCGATGACATGTTTTTTGCGCTAAGTCCGATGATCCAGATGTATTCTTATTTCGTTAGAGAGAGAGAGAGAGAGAAGAGAGAGAGAGAGAGAGGAGACGAGAGAGAGAGAGAGAGAGAGAAGAGAGAGAGAGAGAGAGAGAAAACTCTCGAGGGGACATGTTTTCTTGCGCATAGCCGATGATCCAGATGTATTCTTATTCGGATTTAATAAATATTATATAGGAGGTGATCAAAATTCTACCCTATCCACCACAGGCATTTCACGACAGGAATGTAAAACAGAAGAAAAAGTCATCTAATGATAATCACTACGCTATACAGTATCAGAAACCATCTCCTCTACTCCATCACAAAAACCCTTCAGTATACATGTCCAAAGAAGTACAAAAGTTTACAGCATCTTCTCTGAATTCACTGCTTGCGAAATTCGAAAAATTTCCCTTCATTTAACTCATCATCTACAAAAAACCTATCAACACAGGGAATGTCTCTCCTCTCCTACTATCTAAGTCTTCACACACAAAATATACATGGTTAGGTAGTATAGTGTCTGTACTCTTCAGGAATTCTAGATCACTACCTATACTAATAAGTTACGGTAAGGGGTATGTTCTGTCGGAATACAAAAACCCAAAAAAAAAGAATATCTTTATTATACCAAAGAAAGTTTGTTTACAAAAAACAAAGAAATTGCCGTGTTCAACCGCATTTCGGGTTTCACAACTAACAACTGTGTTTTAATAAGACAAAAAACGTCTCCCCTGTTTGGACAGTTTAACCAATGGTTTTACAAAATGTGTGTAAATTTGGAAACGCTAGTGGATCAAAGGCATCACAAATGTCTCCACTACACAAATAATGTGAAAAGATGGAATAGAGGAAAAAAAACCTTTTTCATTCAGTTTTAACAAACACACCCGCCATATTCCACCGCAAAAATAAGTATTTTTGTTTTTGTTTCACATGCACATCGTTGGGCCATTCTTTGCACCGTTAACATTATTTTTCAAAAACACTTTCAGCACGGCCCCCCCATTGGCGTGACTCAGTTTTCTTCCAAACCCACTGAATTTCTGCGGCACACTGACATGTTACCAAATACGAAAAGCGTAATAAACCTGTTTTTGACACATGTTTGACTGGTGTAACTTGTTCTGTATTCCCCGGAAAATTCCCAGGAAAGAGAAAATTTTTGGAAGCTTTTGAAAAATTTCGGCCCCCAAATCCCTATCTTGTGTAAAAAAAAAATTCCCTTTGCACCCTTTTAAACTTACCTTTATCTTTCAGAATGTCACCCTTAAAAGGAAGTACCCCTATCCAAAATTGGAGCGTCATTCTGGGGGGATACACGGCAAAACAGGCAAATTGACACTCCCCCGGGCGTTCATTTTTGTCAACAATAATTTCCCGTCACAGCCCTTTCCCATGTTTTATTGTTTTTCCCGGGGTTTTCCAGGGGTTTGGGGGTTTTGTTATTTTGGGTTCGTTTAAAGTATCACTTCTCTGTTAAAAATATTTGTATTCTTTTTTTGACATTTTTTTTTTGTATTGCAAATGTATATTTGTTTACTTTAACATTGATACCTTCTTTTCCAGAGTAGCTCTTTTACGTTTTATGATTCTGAATTCTTTCAGTTCCTTGATGTCACCTTGCATCACGTCAACTTCGTATTTAGCTCATGGTTTATTCTCAACAAAGTGTCCATCACATTGTTGACAGTGTGGTCAGCCTTTCCGTGTGTAGTAGATTAGCGTGTCAGGGAATCCACGCTGTCCTTGCCGCTGATCATCCCAGCAGAGGTAAGTCCTGACTTTCTCGTGTTCTTGCCCTGAACTGGTCCGGGGTTCCTTTTAAGATCCCCACAATCTATTCACATGCCAGGTACTAAGAGTCTGTTCAGCCGGCCCTTTCTGTTTTTTTAATCCAAGCAGCTATGTCTCTGAATAGTCAAAACGATGAAAAATTGAAAGTTGTGGATTTTTTTTTATACTATAGATGTGTGCTGTTTTTATGTTTTGATCCAGATGCTTATGATAGGTTGAGTAATGCACCATCGATCTTTCCACTTTTTTTTCCAGGGCTGACGATTACGTCAGAACAAAAAGCTAAGTCAATATTTCACGTTTTTTTGTCTGAGGAAAACATAAACCAGAGTTGTTTTTAATGAATTAAAAAAAATACTGAAACAAGCATAGTAAATTGCTATCAAAGTTTCATTGTTTAATGGTAGAGGTTTAATGACATATTAAGTTTATGTGGTATGTCGTGAAGACAGACTGAAATTGTAATCAGTAAGTTTCGAAACTGCAAAATACCAAAGCATCTATAATAATTTCGATCGAAATTTCATCACTTGATGATAAAGGGAGATATGAAAGCAAAAAGTGTCAACACAGCAACAAATGAGAAGGTGAATTTCAGTTTCTCAATTATTGTATTCAATGATCTATAGATAAATGTTGTACTTAGATCAAAAACGAAGGCAAAGGATTCGAAAAAAAGAAATGACAAAATAAGTAGAGTAGTAACTAGTCTTCAGGCTGCCGTGATAATGTCTAGCTATAAATGTCTTGACAGAACAATTATAATGGGGAAACATGTTTTGTACTGTGCATTTTACAACACGTTTATGAGAATAACACAGTTTAATGTTAGATAGATTTTTGTGACTTTTGTGGCAATACAAATCTTCTTTTCCTTCTTCTTCTTCTGCTGCTGCTGCTCCCCCCCTCCTTGTTCTTCTTCTTCACCTCTCTCTCACTCTCGTTCTCACTCTGTCTGTCTGTCTGTCTGTCTCTCTCTGTACACACACACACACACACACACACACACACACACACACACACACACCACACACACACACACACACACACACACACACGTGCACAGTGGTATATATCATCTTCCTGTATGCATGTGAAATTCTGGAAATCGAAATTCAACACACGGACATGATGTGCCACTGCACGATACTAAATATCAGACACATTGATGATACCACCATTTATACAGGTGCCTCAATCATCAAACAGCACATCCAGCTATATGTAGGTCTATTGACATTAGTTTACATTAGTTTAAACTACGTAAGATAGCCATGTTAAACGACCACTGCCCTTCGGAGACTGTTACAAAAAAAAAAAAAAAGAACAAGAAGGGAAGAGAGTAAACAAAACTCGATGGACAGGCTACATTACAGAATGGAAGGGAAAACATCAGCAGTCCCGAGCCTTGGTATACAACCGTCGAAAGCGGAATAACGTGGGTAAATCGTTCTTCAGTGTGGCGCCTCGAGTGTCTCACCACAAAGTGAAGGGAGGAGCAGAAGATTGCATTTCCAACGAATAGAACTGGCGGCAATGAATAACCCCAGGCACAGTTTTCTAAGCACGTTTTAAAACGGCCGACCCAGTGTGAAGGCTAAACTAACCAAACTGGGAAATTCAAAACCTATGGGCAGGAATCATTTTGTAAGGGTCGTTCCTTTAGGTTTTGTTGGATCTTATATAGGTGGTGTATAGGAAGGGGAGCGGCAGAAAAAAAGGGTGTGGGAACACTGTTATAGTGATGTGAATCTGTTGACACAAAGCCCTTGTCTGGATTGTTAAACTGGTGTTATGGGGGTTCGGTCTCTTCAGGAGGAATGGTCAGAAAGAGGAATAAAAACAGGGTGCAAGGGTGATATGGCGAAGCAGCAAGTTATTGTTTCCACTATTCGGATTAGCTAATGTCTGTATCACCAGCTGAAATGAAGTGTTAAGTCTTGAAATGTTTTGCATCACAGAGCATATAACACTTTAAATATTTTGTCATCAAGAGAGAGACAAACAAATGACAGACAGACATAGGAAAATAAAACAGGACAGAGAGAGGGAGAGAGAGAGAGAGGAGAGCAGAGATGGAGGGAGAGAGAGAGTGAGAGAGAGAGGAGAGAGAGAGAGAGAGAGTACCATTGGTCTATTCTGAGCGCTGAGAGTGTGCATCTCTCTCCCCCTCCCGCCCCCTCTCTCTCAGGGACTCACTTGTAAATGACGTATATAGAGAATGTTAAATACGGGTTCAAGCTCACCCATCTATTTGCACGAAAACCCCCCTTTTCACATACAAATCACGTCCTTCTCATGTCACTTTTTACAAAATTAACACCTATTTACAACTAAAATTAACATGCAAAAACCTCCAAAAATTGACGTAATCGGTACTTTAAAATGGGGGGGGGGGGGGTGCTTACGTGCCAGATAAGATAGGGTGATCGTGAACCCGTATGATTAACATTCTCTCCAGGGATATAAAAATTAAGGGTTTACAGTACGCTCTTCTACTTCCAGCGCTATTAACGCCCCGCGGGACTGAGCCCTTACTACTTTTCTAATATTCTCTTCTACCTCAAGCACTATTAATAAATCAGAACAAACAACTAGCCTTCCATCTTGATTAGTTATTCTTACATCCAATGAATTTATGGCCCCCTCAATTAATTCTTTAAATTGACTGTTTCCGTCAAACCTGTATAACTGATAATCGCAAAACCCTGCCTTAATTGACGGCAGTGCTCGTAGAACTGTAGATGGATAGCCATTAAACAAATTAACATTTGTTTTTAACTGTGTAAATGGACATACAAATTGGGTTTACGAGAAAATCAGAAGGTTTATTACCTTCAAATTGATAAGCATCTTCTCCTGTACTAAATTTATAAGATCTGTCACTATTGTGGAATGCCCAAGATTTTAGCCAGGCCTTTAGGGAAAGTGTACTCTCTTCTTTCTTCTAGTGGGAATGTATAGTAATTCTGAGGTTTGCTTCGTTAATTTTTAACAATATGCCAAATTCGTTAAGTACTCCTTTAAAGAACAAAAGTTGTAATAGCCTTCTGGTATTTGTATATGACTTATTTGACTGCCTTGTTCGTCATTAACATTAATCCAGTTATTTTGAGCTCCTTCAGTTATGTTAGCCCACATAACTTTAAAGCCAATTTCTTTAAGGGCAATCCTACAACTCCCGCCAATGACAATTGGACATGTTAAGAACACACGCTCGTTTTGCTTGGTTTAGTGATGTACATCTTTTTTTATAACTATTTAAAAACCTAATTTAAAAAATGGAGCCATTTAAATATAACAAAAGTGCCACTTACAATGTAGGAGCGTTTTATAACCCCAAATCTTTGGACTTCAGTTTACTAACCATTGCAGTAGCACGAACCATATGGCTTCCAAGTCAGACTTGTAAACCCACTAACTAAATATTTAAATCCTCCAATAAAGAGTGATAGAGTGCCATCAGCATGGTCATCCGCCCCATGACGTTTTTCCAGAATCAGTTAAATTTTGCCATTTAACTGCGCAACTACTGGCTGTGGTGTTTCATATGCAAACCATTAAACCATCCTAATCTTTTAGTAAGGTCAGTATATAACTTTCATGTTTATTACCAGTACAGACGAATACTAGTTGAACTACAAGTGCCCCTCCCTAACGACAAACGCGTTTAATCCATTTAAAACCTAATGGACACTAATGCATATGAAAGAATCCGCAACGAATTTAACATTAAACCCTCAACTAACTTTAGACAAAAGTTAGACCGCAATCATGGGTTAGGCACATTGTATTGTGGGGTGCAAAAAGAGAATATAATTATGACTACTGGCCTGGCCACACCTCTTTTCAACCAAACAAACAAGTTCGATTAGGGTCAATTGAACAAAAACATCCTAATGCTTGGGCAACATTTATCTTAGATGAAAGTAAAGGCCTAACAATGCCAGGAGTGCAAAGGCTTAATGACACCATAGCGGACATATGTTTGGTGTCTATTAGGAGCGCAAGCACAGACTAAGTCTAGCATAGTAGATCAATCTACAGGCTTTGATGCCAGAAAACCCAATTTCTAGCCAATTTAGAAGATGCCTATTAAACTCTGCTGTTGATTTGCCTGCCAGCATACAAGGGTTTATCAAGACGTTCTTGCACATGCTAGGTCAAAGGTTGACTTTGTTGTAGGTCATGGATTATACATGCTACCCTCTGACCTTAGACTACAGATTGGCATGATACGGGAATTATAACAATGAAATCTCATAGCTGGAGCGACCAAAACTTAGGGCACAATCAAGGCTTAAACACAAGGCCTGTTCCATCCATTTTAAAAAAAGTACTGGGCCCTGAAGAAAGTGATCCAGTTATAAGCGCCCCACAGCTAGAAAGCAGCCCAGAAAGCATCCGCCTGCGATCTTCCTCACACTGACAGTCACACTAGCGAAAAGACAGCCTTGTTGTGTTTTAAACTTTTACTGGATTAGCCATACTTTATTTCACTAAAAATTAATCCAGCAGCTAGCACTCCTAACGTCCACAGATGGTCAGCCATATAACCAGCCACCTTACCTATAGTAGACAAAACCCAACTAACAACACTACCTATTATGCCAGGCAGAGCATCAAGCGCTTTGGCTGCTAACTTCTTTAATAGGTTTGCTAGATGATGCAATTGTTTTCTAATCCCAACTTTTACCAGGCTGGGGTGTTGGAGGCGCTACTGGCCCTGTTGGCGCACCACCTGTTAAAGCATAAACGAGTGTAGAGATAGTAAACCCTATAGCTGTTAATATACTAACTATTGTAATCCCTGTTCCTGAACAGAGTCCTTATTCTTTCAGCTAGCGTAGTGTTTTCATAAAGTATTCTTTATATAGTTTCTCTTATTCTGCTTGTTTGTGATGCTAGCTGCGCTCTGTTAGTAGACAGCACTTCTAACCTGGCTTTCCTTAGCAACCTTAAATCTGTATTTTGCTGTATTTCTAGCCTTTTCTTCTCCGCCCTAAATGTTATCATCTGCATCAGCGAGTTTATTTTTTTCTTCTCTATCTCTCTATCTAGCTCACCAAGTTTTGCCAAATGTTTGTTAGTTCACCCCTTATTGTCCGCAGAGCAGCATTAAGGCCCAGGATTTCGCGCATAGGCAATGGAGAATCGCCCAATTTTTTTTTAACTGTGTCTCCTCATTTAAACTCGTTTTAATTCTGCTATTAGCTCATCTGCTTCTTGAGTTAAATCTTGAAGAGGTATGTTTTGTATTTTAGATTGTGTTGGAGCTCTTGCCTAAGTTCTGTAAACGACTAAGGGCTTCGGCTCTAAGCTCTAAAAGGTTTAATTGTTCTGCCTTAGCAATAGGGATTTTTTCGCCAAATTTGTGCTTAGTTTTAAAAACTTGTTTGGGTTTTGCGTTGAAGTAGCTTTTACACGACCTCCTGCACCAGTTCGTATATACAAATGCCCACCATCTTCCTCAAATCGTTAGGATCAAGCACGCCTGGTAGCTCTCATCCTATTGCTTCTATAGAATGATTGAATTCTTTCTCGCAATAGTCCTTGGCGTTGCCTAGGGAGTAAAGAACCGCTCCTTCAAGCTCTTCTTGCAATGAAGGGCCAGTTCTGTTTCATCTTCTTCTTCTTCAATAGGATTAATCGCGTCAAAATCTTCATCCATATTTTTTATTTATATTCTTTTTTGTTTTATAAAAAATGAACTCATACGGTTGTGACCTCGATCCATACAGAAAAGAGAAGGAACCCCATGGCGTAAAAGGTATAAGGCAGACTGTAGTTAGTGTAATACCCCATCAACAGTTCAGCCTGAAAAAACTTTAATAGTCAAATTCCCCGATCTTGGCTCTGGCGATGTTACAATGCCAGGCACTGCTAAACTATCATTCAAAATAGATATTACATCGACAGATCCTAATGCCCCTGTTGTTGCTAATTTGGGCAGGGCAATTGTTTAAACATATGGTAATCAACTGGAGGGTAGAGAAGTTTTTGTACTAAGCGAGGCAGACATTTTTGCCCTCTATTTGACCTATGGCTGCCTAAAAAAGAAAGAAAAGAGAAAGTTTATCAGGGAATACAAAGCCCAAACGGTCTCAAGCACAGGCTTAAAGCGGAGGATGCAAAGGATGATGTTAAAGATGAGGCAAGTAGCAGAAGCATTTGGCAACAGGGTTCTGCATCCCTCTAGATTTTGAACTGTTAAAGACGCATATGCCATATTACCAAGGTGCACTAAAAGAAAAACTTACTTAAAGAACTGGCATTTAATCATAGCGATTCTGTTGTTCTGTCTGAAGACCCTTAGCTACATACACAGTCAGCGACATTTCTCTTGAGTTTGATGTTGTTACTAATCCTGAACTGGCCAGAACAATCTTAACCCAGTATAAAAATAAAGTTATTTATTATGAAAGAGTTATACACTCCACTACAGAAAATAGAAATAAGCGAGACACTCTCTGGAACATACATCTAAATCAGTCTCTGAAGTCTTTAAAAGGAATTTTTTTCTTGTTTACTGAAGAAAAACTCCTTTTCATAGAGAATCAGAAGCGTTTTATAATCCAAAAATTGAGAAGGTTGACTGTGCAATAAATGGCAAGTCTGATCAGTTGTATTCGGGGCGGGTCTTTTACCTCACCAACACTTCGATGAAATAAGAAAGTTGTTCGCTGGAGGTAGGCAAAGAGATCATGCAGTTGATCGTGTATGTAAAAAAAATTCGCCCTTTTTGATGCAAGAATCGAAGACTACTTAATAACCAAATATGGGTTGTGGCTGGATTTTAGATCCACATTTGACAACAGAATTTTTTGGAAGTGGAGAAAGGTAGGGCAAGATGGTTATAAACATAAATATTCACAAGAAAGCAGACGGAAACGCCCCAATACAAATGCATGTTTTTATGGTTTGTGATGCTCAGTTAAACATTGAAGAAAACAGGCTAAAAGACGTGGCTTATTAAAATGCAGAAGAAATATTCTAATAAAAACAGATGGATAGTTTGAAGTTTCTGCCAAAAGATCCGCACTGTTCTCTTATCTGCGGGATTACTGGGTGTGGGAAAACTGTCTTCGTACTTGATTTGTTGCAAACAATATACAGGTTTCATTACGAACACATTGTTATATTCTGCACAACCATTAAGCACAACAAGTCTTACAAAGAAAGGAAGTTATTTGGACAGACGAAAATATAATTTTAGTTGATCCTAGCGACAAACTGAGCGACTGTTTAGAACATTACTATAGACTATTTGAGGGAACTGAAACACTGTTTATTATTGATGACTGTTCGGCTGAACGAGACATTGTTAAAAAAAGAAAAGCTCTGTCAAGGTAGCCTTTAGTGGGCGCCACGCCTTAGTTTCTGTGTGGCTCTTAACTCAAAAATACAATGCTGTCTAAAAGACTTTAGATCGCAGTTAAAATCGGTTGTATATTTTACACTAAGGACAAAGATAGTTTTGAAGAATGTTTAAGTGAAAATTATATAATAAGGGACAAAGATGAGCTACAAAAAAAATAAAAGAGCAGTTAGAAAAATCTAAGCACGCTAAGCTATGCTTACGGACTGACCCCCCAGTTCAATACGTTTGTTTATTGTAGATTGTTTATTATTGATTGCTTATTTAAAAATTTGTTTATTATAATTTTAATATTAAAAAGAATGTCTCGAGGGCCAGAATCAAAAGCGCAGCTAGCTCCTAAATGCACTGCAGTAGAGCTAAAAGACCTAGCAGACACAGCTGAGTTTGATCTGATAGGGGTGATAGGAAATGTTTATGGATTTGAGTACACAGATGACGGGGTTTACAAACGAACAGAAATTGAAGACAAAAAACGACAGCAATATCCTAAACTAGAACAAATAAGAAATCTAGAAACAACTGATTACGGCAAATATGAATACAGGCTTTATAAACAAGACAATAGCTGGTCTTGCGTCCTGAAATTAAGTGGGATTTTAAATTTGACTTGCGAAGCCCCAATGTATACTTTGATAAAAAAAAAAATTTTAGAAAAGCTTTGAATGCAGGTCCCTTTCTTGCTAGTCTTGTCCCAGGAACACAACAGAAAAAGCAGATTGTAATAGATAAATATAAGCGTGAATATGTGTTGAGCAGAAAGAAGACCTTAGTTGAATGGGGGATGACACAGTAACCCTAGAATTTATTCAAAACCGCCAATGCCAAACACTGCTACTTTGATTTTTGTTTTATTAAATTACCCCTGGGGAGTCTAATTCTAGTTTCGCAGAACATGTGTTAGCAAGAGGAGTGCAATTATCGTCTGGAAACTTGGATGGCCCTCTTAGGCTTGTTATTGTTATTACTAAAAACGGAGATGAAATAAACACTTTTTCATCATCTGACAAGGTTACTGTGAATGTTGACAAAGACAAACTAACAGTACTCGACTTTATTTTCATTAAGTATGTTGATTTTATTGCGTTTTACTCTGTTGATGAAGTGATGCCAGAAGGATTAATAAGAAGATATGTATAAGATTAATTTTAAAAATAATCTTTAAATTAAAAAATGGAGGTTCAACAGTTTAGGTTAAAGCAAATAACTGAACTTCAAAAAGAAATAGAAAGCGACTTGGATAAGTATGGGCTACTAGAAAGAAATATGCTAAAGCTTTAAATACTCTTTCTTATGTAATTACTGGCTCATCAGCTGTAGCTAGCGTAAGTGCTGGGTCTAGTGTTGCTGTTTTAGCTACTGGGGTTGGGGCGCCAGCCTCTTTAGCATTAAGGGGCCTTGGACTGGGTTTAGGCGCCGTGTCTATGATTGTAAGTGCTGTTTTAAAAAAAATTAACTCCTAAATTACAAAAGCACACTGCCATTGTTGCCTTAGCATCAGCAAAACTTTGTTCATTAAGATTAAGAATAAGCAAATCATTACAGGATGAAACATTACGGACGAAGAATTTCAGAAGCCCTTATGGCCGATGGTGAGGATTAACAGACGACAAAAAATTGAACTTCAAAAGGAGTGGAGAAAGACTTTTACTTCACGACAGGTAGACACTGATGCAATTAAACAGAACATTGAAAAACAAACACATGATCAGTTAAGCCCAAAATAGGCCAAAAAAAAGTTTAACAAAAAAATAAGTTTAGCAAATACTATTTTTTGTGTTAACTCAATGTGTTTGGTGGGACAACTTGCAGCTCTTCACGAACAAAGGATCTTTTAGGGGCAGGCTTTTTAGACGCAGTAGCACCGCTAGAAAAAGAGAGTCTCTCTTAAATAATTACGGGAGGGGATGTTTTCATAATTCTTTCAACTTCATATACGTCTACGCTCCATATAGGGTCTGTGGCTCTAATTCTAACATCACCTTCTGCCTCTCCAGGGGCATACAAGTATCTTACTTTTAGCCCAAACGGCAAGAGTTTTTGAGTGCCCTGCACATCTTCAGTAATGCTAATTTTTTTTAAATTTGATTGCGTTTACTGGTTTAAGGCCTTTGCTTTAAATTCTTCATTGTTCATGGCACGTAAGACTGCTGGCAATCTCCTAACCCATTCTGTGTGCGTTCTCTGTACTTCGTAGTGTCCATAATTTCTCTGTGATATTGATAGGTAAACAGGCGTTCGGCTAGATTCTTATTAAAGTTTTCTACTAGGGCTTGTGATCGATGGTTGCCTGGGATCCCTCTCTTAACTGTAACATGCCGCTTAAAAACAGCTGGTTTACAGAACCTTTAAACTCTTTTCCATCATCAACTTGAACCATCCTAGGATACTTTAATGGGCCTCTCATGTATATTTGTTGTAAAGCCACAGCCACAGCAGTTGAGCTTTTATCCGTTTAAAGGTTCAGCGTCTTTGTATCTTGAAGCCATGTCAACAACTGTCAGAGCATATTTTTTCTTCTAATTTTATCATGTGGAAGATACAGCAAGTCCATTTGGTGGGTGTCATTTGGAACTGAGTTAACGAATCTAGGTCTTATTATTCTTTTTGGGGCAGGCAAATATATTTGCCAAATTGCTTGTTTTGAAAGCCAGTCTTCGCATCTGATTCTGATACTCTAGCAGCTTTACTCAGTTTTTCAATAGCAGTCTTTCCTTTCCAATACCCTTTAGGAGAATAAATATTTTGTACTTCGTATTGTTCATATCTTAAATGCATTTTATTTTACACAAGAAAGTGAGCAACAAGATAGACTGAGGTCATGCCAACTGCAATAAAAACTATTTCTGCAGTCTTCTGTTCCTCAGATGGTTCATAAAAGTCAGACAGTTCTGGCGACGGCGATGTTAGAAACTTCTTTCCTGTCACTAAGTAATACTCATTCATTGCGTCATCAACGTCTGTAAATGTTGCTCTGCATGTCCCTGTTCTCTTAACTTTTTATTAATAAAGTCTAAGTGAGCAATTCGTCTTTTCTCGTAAGCGTCTCTTGCCTTAGCTAAATTTCCATTGCCTTGTTATGACGTTCTCTCTCTTCATCAGACCGCAATTTACTAAACATATAATTGCTTCCGGAGAAGGCCAATGCATTAACAATAGCTCCTCCCACCATCAGAACCAATCCAGACATCTTTTTTAAATCAATATTTTCTAGATTAATCTTTCTATGTATTAATTGTTCTGGGATAATCCCCTGTGTAACAAGAAAGTCTTTTGACGCAATCCCTGCAGTAATTACAACTATAACCTTAACAACATCCTCAATGTCTAACCTTCCTAGATCCGCCGGCTTCATTTTTAACATGTTTTTGCTAACATGCTATAACCTATACTAAGACCGCTAATTACTGCAGAATGGTGAATCGTATTGATAATCTTTTTTCACTCATCTTTTTATTAACAAAAAAAATAATTAAAATAATCATAATACGAAAGACTGTCTATGTGCTTTTTAATCAGATAATCTTTTTGTTGTTAAAGCTAAAAATAAGGTTGCAACTAGTTTTGGCGAATCTTCTATCTTTCCCATGTTGGGCGGTTTTATTCCTAACAAACATTTTGCAAGGTTGAATAAACTATAACACCAACGATAGGCACTGCATAATTAACCAGCGTTAAACTCATGGTTTTAAAAGTATTATATTATTTTTTATTGTTTTTAAAAATGGATTGTGACGAACTATTAAAGTGTGAGGAGCAAGCAGACTACTCCGTAGGCTACTCAACAGACCACTGCCATAAAGAAAGATTATACCTCTAGCCGCGTGTGGAAAAACTAGACAGTATTTAGGCACTGAACTAAGCATGAACAGATTCGCAATTGTCTACATCAGACGTTGAGAAGAATACGCTAGGTCGAAGCACGCTAGGGTAAAAGGGATGGGGGTCCCAAAAGTTTAATTCAAGTTTGAAGTAAAACGCTTGTTCGAAGAAATTAAAATAATTTTAAAAACCTTTTAAAAACCCCAAAACTTTTTAAATTGTT